>JABFEB020000008.1:6683318-6697346 GCA_019775895.2 Stomatorhinus ivindoensis | reverse complement strand
CCCCGCAATCAGGTGCAGAGATTCCAGATCTGAAAAGTGAGATGAGAAGTGAGCTTGTAGGCGTCTCTATGCTTACATCTTGCAGCTTTAAGTTAGCATTCTTGACCCTGAACACTAAAAAGGGCACCAAGTCGTTTCTGTGGAGGCCAGACCTATTGCGTTATTATTTACTGGCACGACATCAGTTACTGTTCACTGGTGTTCCTACTGCCTCTCTGCTCAGAGCAATACTTACCTCCTGTTTTGTTTTGGGGGTAATTAACACCCCTCCTGACAGTCCCAGGACAGCAGTTAGCTCACGGTTTCATAAGGGGCCAAACTTAACGACACCGTGGAGATGCAGGTCAGAGATTTTCAGGGTCGACATTCTCAGGACCATCAAGAGACACTCAAGTTACAGGATCTGAGATCGTTGTCAGAGTGTGGCGTCTTCTCAGCCCTCATGAACTTGGACGGTCTCTGCAGCAACCCCCTCCCCCCCGCCCTTTCCCTTTAAGGACCAGCGTAATCATAAATTATGAGCCTATTTGCAGGTAATGTTGATTCATTCAAAGGCATATCTTCAAGTTAAAAAAACAAATTTGGAGTTTCATTGAAAAAATAGCATCTTTGATGTATTTGCATAACTGATATACGTATTACTCAGTTTTCCATCTATAGTGTCCCCGACATTGTCCTCTCTGACAAAGGCACTCAGTAAGCAGTCTTGGGAAATGAGACATCTGGGTTGTATGTACTTATTTAGGATTTAATTGGGTGGATTGTTAAGGTCCAAAATGTAAAAATCCAGATCAAGATTTTGTTTCAACCAACCAGCTGAGTACTGACTCTTCATACTCAATTGGTTGGTTGAAACAAAATCTTGGTCTGGATTTTTACTTTATGGACCTGAGCTATCCACCTCTGAAAAGGGTGTATTCCCACATAATACACTGCTAGTCCCCGCAGTATCTTGCTGGATTTTAAATAACAGGACAAATCCTCCTATAGCCCAGAGTTCCTCCCTCATTAGACTATAGGCTGGCGAATTCCTGCTTTCCGTTTTCTGCTCACATGCATGTTTTCGCCGTACCGTCTATGCAATACCATTGCTGCCTTTCAACATTCCCCTCAATGGGGGAATTTCATCAAAACATTATGCACGTAGGGATAAGATCTGGGCTCCTGAAAATCTTATTATGCGGACATTAGCTTAATTATGCCCCGTGGTCACAGCTGAGGCAGAACGACAATGTTCATTACATTTGGAAGTGACGTTTAAGGGTTCTGCAGAGATGTTCTGATCGACCTTTAAAGCACATTACCTCGCACGGCTTCCTGCTGGGAAAGCGTGTTATTGTCCAGTCCCTTCCCCTCGCGAGGCACCGTAATCTCCCCCTCGCTTCAGCTTCGGACCTGTTTTATCGCTAGTGAGATAGTCCCGCTCGAGGTGCTATCAGCAAGGCCCGCTATCAGTCAGCCGCCTGCCAGGCCTTTCATCAGACCCCTACACCTCAATTTTGTTGCACCTGATTGTGTCTCAGAGTTATTGCAGCGGCTAAACTCTTGAGTCAGGACACTGATCTCTCTATAAATGTAGTGAAGACATTTTGCTCTCCATGTGAGAGCGCGTTAACTGCATGTGTGAATAGCAAATCTCATGCAACCTTGTCTAGTGTAGAGGTCATTCCTGGGCTCTGAATATTTCAGATTTTTCCCAGAACATGCTCAAGCTTACCTGGATATTAAAATTACATTTGTGTAACACGTCTGATGGCTGTTTTGATGTCATGAGTGTAGAACATCTAATTCTCTGCCTGTTGGGTGTTACACAAAACATACATAAATTTCAAAATGAGACGCATTCATTAGCATTCCATTTTGCCGGTGCGGTGGATGAAAATTACATTCCGTGTGAATTATTTAAAGCCTGATCTATTTGAAGTTCGAAAGATGCCCATGAATGTCAATATCATTTTTTAGCAATAAAAAATCATCGCATTATGGGATTTTTTCCGATAAAACTGATCTGTGTTTTTTTACGTAGCTCCCGCCTCAAGCTCACTTAAAAAATTAGCTATCGGATCCCGGGTGTTGCAAAACTGCGTAATGTGACGGATATTGGAGAACGTCACCGTTTTTAATGCGTTTTTACCACAATGTGATATCATAAAAGCAAGCACCAGGGCATGGCGAAATACGATAAAGGGGTAATTAAGGAAGCGCTGGGATTTGCTGGTTTGTGGATTGAGGAGCGAAGCCCGGTGGGACAACCTGCCAAAGGGCAGAAAACTGAAACCCACCAGACATAACCACCGGGGGAGAGTCACATCATAAACTTTATGCGACATGCATCCTATTTTATCCCGGACAAAAGGGGGGAGGTTGCCTGGCTTTGTGCCATATGTTAAATTGGATAAACTATGTATCTAACAGTGACGTTAAAATAAACTAGTTTAATCCTAATTACGGTCTGTGTGCTTCACGACTTTAAATGAACGTATTGCTGGAAGAATAAATCCCGATTTCCGGTCTCTTTATTTTAGCGGGCATTTCTCACCTTGCCACCGCATGCTCTCACTTACTGCGCTGAAGCGTCCATAACCTTACGCGGAATCGCAGTTAGGATGGAGCTCAAAACCGCGGCGAAACACCGAACTGGAAGCGGTGGAGCCATCCCGAGCGTAATAGAGATATAAAAGCATTAAACCTCACTCCCCGGGGTCCGCAATTGCTTTTCATCAAATTAATTATCCGTGCAATATTGTAATTCTGGTGGACGATGTTCCGGGGCTTAGGCGTCTGCTTATTGTATTAGCCTGGATAGGGCTGCCTCCTTAAAGCCTACAGTTTGTTAGTTATACGCCTTGGGAGGCTCTGGTTTTCGTCATCCGTGACAAATGAAATGATCCAAAGCATAGCCGTGCGCTAGCACGCCGCTTAATTGGATTTCCTCTGTGGGGTCTGTGTCAGGTAGACGGAGGAAGGCGTCCGGGACAAAGGCACGGCGGCTGCCCGCAAGAGCCTTAAGGTTCAGCCCCAAGCCCCTTCGGAGTTTTACATTCTTTCCACGACTAATCATGTGACTAGCAGAAGTTCTCTGTTTTCCCATGAAATGTAGCTGATATTTCATTCTTACAATGACAAGATAAAATGCACCTTTATTAATCCCGAGAGAAATTACTGTGCCAAAGCATAGCCCACACCGAGCAAGATTAATACAACAAATGGCTTAAACATACCAAATGAATAAAGAGTCCAAGTATAAAGATGAGGTCCATAAGAAGGTAAGTACCTAACTAAAGTAGGAGCGATCGTGTACGAAAAGCAGTATACTGTATAGCCAATGTGTATGCCAAATAATTTAGATGAAGGCCTACTTAATTCATTTTTCTCAGATCACACGTACTATGTACAAGGGACCCCAAACTGTGTCCGAAATTAAGTACAATAAGTTTATGCCATTTAATCAGTATCTACTAATTTAGTAATACCTCCCAGTCACAACATATATCTATCCATCCATCCACCTATCTCTCTATCTTATATTTATTTATGTATTTAATTATTATAAGTCCATAAGAATATTGTACGCATTTGGGGGCTGAGGCAAAATACTCCATGGAGCCCCCCAGCACACCATCCAGCGACGTGGTAAAATGTATTACCTATATTTTTGCGTCTAAATTAATATCAACAAAGAGAACACATTTTCTTTATTTTCACTTTTGTGAAAATCAGAATAGACAAATAAAGTAGATTTGTCTCTGCAATGTGCAATATAAACAGCCTCTGCCTGTCCTCTGCCTGTGCCTCTGCCTGCCCTCTTCCTGTGCCTCTGCCTGTGCCTCTGCCTGTCCTCTTCTTGTGCCTCTGCTTGTCCTCTTCCTGTGCCTCTGCCTGTCCTCTTCCTGTGCCTCTGCCTGTCCTCTTCCTGTGCCTCTCCCTGTGCCTCTGCCTGTCCTCTTCCTGTTCCTCTGCCTGTCCTCTCCCTGTGCCTCTGCCTGTCCTCTTCTTGTGCCTCTGCCTGTCCTCTTCCTGTGCCTCTGCCTGTCCTCTTCCTGTGTCTCTGCCTGTCCTCTCCCTGTGCCTCTGCCTGTCCTCTCCCTGTGCCTCTGGCTTGGACACTACATTTTATTGTTTTTTATTCCCGCACAGTCTCACTGCCGCGGGTGTCTGTCCAGACGTTTAATTACAGCAGGTTTTTAAAATGCGCCGCAGTGGCCCGGGCGGCCTGTTATAAGGGAGCGCCTCGTGTCGGAGGAATCCTTCAAGGCCTAATTTGACACTGCGGTGCCGTCTGCCCCGCTTTAGAGCACACAGAAGTGCTGGCAGTGCCAGCTGGGCATATGGCACCTTAAAGCACGGTGTGCCGTCTCCTGGAGGGGACATACGCTGGCTGCGGTCCTCCTTTACATCGCTTAAAAGCAGCAAAGCACACCCACAGGATCTCTTAGGCACTACCTCAGGGTGTTGTACCACTATGTGTTATTCTTTAACATTCACAGCAGGCAGAGGCTCAGTTATGACTCAGATGTAACTTTTATATATCATGCCAAAGTGTTCATTTACTGCCGCACTGTAGTGCAATAGGAATTGTAAAAAAAATAATAATAATAAAATGTCGAATAATAGCTTGTTTCATTTAATTTTATGCACATTGGCAAACAGGTGTAATGTGTGCATTTTGCATAATGGAACAAAGGAAAGGAACAGTTTTAATGACAATGCCAGAGTGGGAGTTGCTTCTGTCCTCCGGACATGGAGATGATGTGAGGACTGATCTGACTGGGTCCCGTAAAGTGCCTCTTTTTTCCCAAAGCTACCTTCAGGTGGTCAGGTTACTCTGCAGCGTGGCGAGGCTCCCGTTGTCGCTGGGCGCTCTGTCCCTTTAAGAGGTCAGTGCCGCCTGGCTCCTCTGGGGCTCTCCAGTGAGGGAGCGCACGCGGACAGGTGGCTCCTGTCCCCAGCAGCCAGACGCTCTGCGGGGAGCAGCCAACGCGCAGCCCTGTCTTGGGGGACAGAGGGGGGTGGGTTCAGGGTTTCTGACAGCCCTGTGAAGGACTCCCGCCCCAGCATGAGCTCAGCAGCCGAACCCGTGGCCATCACCCGACCTCCACCCTCCTCCAAGAGGCACCGGAGCCAGAGGAAGAATTCCAGCAGATTATACTCGCAGTACCAGGAGCCTCGGTCCGGGTGAGCAGCTCCGCCTTTCCCGTTTAGCCCCCTCCATGGGGAATCAGGGTTCGCCTAAACTCGAGCAGATTATTCAGTCATGTTATGATCGGCCGCTGCCGCGGTTCTGATTAAGATTAATGACCTGTCCCTGAATTAAGGAAGCGTTCGTTCAAAAAAGGAACGTTTATGGAGAAATGCTGTTTTATGACAGATCAGATGCCACTTAACTGGAACATTCTGCTGCATCTAATGAGATAAATGCTTTAAGCCTTTAATGTGGCTTGTTTCTCTTCTGGAAGGAAAGGGACAGGATTAAACTGCGAAGTCGGAATCAAACGAAATGCTAAGGGACTAAACTATGGAGGGACAAACTCAGAGGAGAGCTGAGAGCTGATGTGGCAGGCAGCACATGGAACTGCACACAGCAGCGAGCAAGGAAACAAACCCCTACTCTTCTTCCAGGTTCTCCGACGAAGAGGATAAGCCAGAAGAGCAGGTGGACAGCAATGACCCGGAGGAGATATTCCAGAACATTCAGCTCCAGAAGGAGATCATCGCCAACATTCGCGCCAGACCCTGGCCCATGAGGCACAAGCTCAAAGTTCTCAGGTAAGAGCCGCTCTGGGTGACAGGGATGTGACATCCCCACGTCGGCGTGCCACCAGGTGACCCTCGCAGAGATGGGGCGTGTGACTTAGTCACATAGAGCATGGAGGAAAACTAAAAATGTTGGTATTTTTAATGATGTTTCCCTGGTTTTTAATTTGATCAAATTAAAAATGGGCATCTGGCATGAGTCATACCTTGGATTGGATTGTTTCCACGGTTACGTGTGAACTCCTTTCTCGCTAGTCTGACCTAGTGGTTAGTTGCGGCACTGCGACTGTCGTCGAGGAAATTGAACGACCGTAATTGGCCGAATTACTTAGGAAGCCCAGCCTCAGCGCAGGAAGACAGGACCCTCAGCGCGCCAAGGAGGAGTGCTAAGTGGTGATTAGCGTCCCCGCAGGAAATTTGCCCCGCTTCCAGCATCCGGGGGAGCCAAAACAAACTCTGTTAGTGGCGTCATTTTTTCATTAGCGCGTCCCCCTGCCTCCGTTCATCTGGAGGAGACAGGCTCTGCCTCCGAGCCGCAAACCAGACGCCCCGCTCCTCCATCCCAAAAAGTGCTGATTCCCATCATCAGTGGGGCGCTCGTTATGTGATGGCCTCGTTATTGCTTTGCTGCAGCTTTATTGCCTGCGCTTCCAATGAGACGAGAGCCCCCACTCTACGCCTGCCGTGCGTTCTGGATCGATGCCTCCCGTTCCGCCCTTACACGGGCCATTTGTAATGCGCCTAAATCATCGGCCTCTCCTTAATGTGTTTGTTCATAATATTTACGTTTCACTTGCCCAAAGCCGATTATTGCTACCGCCAGTTTATGGAACTGGCTGTAGCACCAGAGCAATGCGAGGTAAGTACTTCAAGGGCATAACAGCTGGCGCCCCCTGTGGGTTGGTTAAAAAAATCATCAGATTAGCTGTTACTCTATCTGCAGGTGAAACGTCCTTGCATGTATGAGAGCCGTGTGTATGTGTGTGTGTGTGTGTTCTTGTTTGTTTTCATAGCTTCTATAAAGGGGCACGCTGTCAGCTCTGTCTCCTAGGGAAAGTCTGTGTGGTTGAGCAGAAGTCTGGGCAGCGGCACTGTAGCTCAGACGGCCGCATTTCTTGCCCCTCGCAGTAAATCTCTCGTTGCGTGCATTGAGGCAGCCACCCTCCCCGAATGAGGCCATGACCGCTTTGTCCTCACAGGCAGGCCAGGGAGATCGTCCTGAAGTACGAAGGTAGGCTCACCCGGACCCGCGGCTATCAGGCCGCTGGAGCCAATGTAGGTCCCTCCTGCCGCCGGTCTTTCCCCCTCCCCGCCCCAACTGGCACTGGTCACTTTAACTCATTACCTGTTTCTTGTTAGCTGATGGACACTCTTGCACTGTGAATATAAACTCTTGCTTCCAGCCCCCTTGTTTTGCAGTGTAAATATGAAAACCCTTGTCACTTGCAGCCTGTATGTTGCACCGTGGCCCTGGGGGAGCGACATTTCATACAACAGTATATGGAGGCTGTGACAGTAAAGCTCAGATCATCCGCTGGGTGTTAGATACCCACCTGATTAATCCTCCTGTGGTGTGACATCGCTGCTGTAATAGTCATATTTTTCCACGGCTTCTTTATCTCTCACCTCTCCTGCCCATTTAAAGTGTCCAGCTCAGGTAGCTGTGTGCAGATCTGTGTGTTTTGGGCTGTGAAGGTCCAGTTAGAGGCACAGAGCACAGATTTTGAATTTATTGCGAATTGAAATGCACATCCTGGGCTGCACTTACACTAATTGTCCTGCCGCAGAGTCTGCAGCCGTAAGCCCTGCAGAAACTCTCAGTTTACACGCCGCATCATTGCAGCGCATCTTCTTCTGGATTTTCTATGAAAGACTGCGTCCGGGGAACGGAAGGCTGTGGGTGCAGACCATCTCACTCCTCTATCCGCGCGTTTGGTAGCTTATAGATCAGCGCTATCAGCTGACATGCGGAGCGCACGCTCAGGCGCACATGTCTGTCGGATTTATAGCCCATTGTTATTGCTGAGCTTAATTAAAATGTTCCCGTGGCCTGAAGGCTATTAAAATTAATTGAGTCATAATAAGTAGATTGACGATGCTGTATTAATTACAGAGATGGGTTCCCTTGCTGCTTCACTTTGGGTAAAATATCGGAAATCAAGTGCATTTATTAGTTAGTTGTCTGCTATTATTTATTTATTAGTTTAGCTCAATATACTTTTTTTTAATAACCAAAGGTCATGCTGGTGGCATTGTTGATATGTTGTGATGTAGTCCAGACTGAGGGAGACGACCTCGTGTAATAGTAGCTCTCTGATAAAATTAAAAAGAGCAAAAGCCAAATCTTTGTGCTCTAATGATTTAATCTGCTGCTCATGTTTTCAGCTCCTGAAGAAACTCTCCCGCTTGCTGTATAATATTGTAGTTTTGTTTGTTCCGTGGGAAATGAGAATTAAGAAGATTGAGAGTGAGTATGTGTTTCTGTTTCTCTCTCGCTAAATGCTGCTATTTCTCAGCTCTGGTCCCCAGTGTCCGTAAAGCGGGCCGGTCATTTGCCTCATTTACACGGCGCTCTCTGATTTTTAAAGGTCACTTCGGATCAGGGGTGGCTTCGTACTTCATTTTCCTAAGATGGCTGTTTGGCATCAACATTGTTCTCACCGTCATGATGGGAGCCTTCATCGTCCTTCCCGAAGTGAGTCGTCCCTCGAATGCCTGACGCTCCGCTGGCCCGGAGCAAATCCGCTGGCCTTCGTAAGATGAGGGAGGTCCTGGACCTCCAGGGGTGTGGCCAAGTCACATGATAAGCTCTTCTCACCTGGACGCAGTTAAACACTCGTGTTCCCTCTCACCCGGCCTTCACCTCATATGCAGCTCAGACTTCACTACTTTCCCCAAACTCTGCACCTCCCTTGTTTTCTCTGCCTGTTTATGCCCCCCCCCTTCTTCTGGTTCCTTTGATGCCTCCACTCTGTGTGTTATTGCTGTATGTAGTTATTATGATAAAGGCCCCAATAAAAGAGAATCCAGATGGAACTGGAACAGTGTAGATATAAAAGCTGCACAACACGAACACCCTCAGTAGTAAGGTCAGTGATTTCAGGGGGTGGGGGGGTTTCCCGGCTTTTCTGCCAGCTGTTGGCTGGCGCCCCTTTTGGAACCACCCGGAGCAAGACCATTCCCAAGGAGCACCTGGCTTCTGCTCAGGACCTGGACACCATCTGGTCACTTGGGGTAAGTGACATTTATGGTTGTGCCGAAGGCGTGGCGTCCGGGGCAGCAGACGGCGTTTCATCACTCCCTTCTGAGCACAGCTCTTCTCAGGGTTACCTCCAGTACTCCGTGCTCTTTTACGGCTACTATGGAAGCGTGCGGAAGATCGGCAGTGCTGGCTACAGGCTGCCCCTGGCGTATTTTCTGGTCGGAATGGCTGTCTTTGCCTACAGCTTCATCATTCTGCTCCGCAAGTAAGTGTGTGAATCATCTCCGTTTATCTTGGTGCTCCAGGTGCAGGAAATGTTCATACATGACTTCTGTGGGGGTGGGACCACTGCCATTTCTTCTGCAAGGATGAGTAGGATTGGGGGTACATACCCCACACCCATGTGTGTGTATATTTACATTAATTAAATATCAATCCATCCATCTATACATACATACATCTTCTGAGCCTGGTCAGGGTAAAGTAAAAATTCCTGGTCATACTGAGTTACACATTAATGCAGGTACGTGTTTAATATACAGTATTAGCATGGTTACACATTTGGACAGTTTAATGCTTTGACCCATGTTGCGTTCCAACCTGAGCCATCGTACCGGCTCGTATCTCCTCAGGATGGCCAGGAACTCGCGACTCAGCCTGGCCAGCGCCTCCGACGAGAACTACACCTTCTGCTGGCGGGTGTTCTGCGCGTGGGACTACCTAATCGGCAACCCGGAGGCAGCCGAGAGCAAAGGCGCGGCCATCGTCAACAACATCAGGGTGGGGGTCGCCAGTGCAGCGGCCTCGTCGCCTTGGCGATCTGCCGGGATCTTAGTGTAGGTGGAGCGGAGCCAGAGCTGGGGGGGTCCATCAATCGCAGCTTATCTGCCCCCCGAAATGGCTGCATCAACAGGAGCTCCTGCAGCCGCTGACGAATTAGCCCACTGGTTCTCGCTGAGATTCTTGCTCCTTCTGACGCGCTCCGTCTTTCCTTTGAAGGAGGCGATCGTCGAGGAGCAGGAGAAGAAGAAGGACACGAGCCTGTAGGTGGCGCTGCTGGTCCCCCCGTCTCACAGCTCTTTGGTGTTCGGTACCAGGGCTCTGTTGATGCTGAGGAGTGTAGTTATATATCATGCTCTCCGCGGCTGTTGGGGGTAGCAGCAAGCGGCCGTTATCTGTGGCAAACGCCTCGATAGTAGAGTCGAAATGGTCTTTCCCTGACGTCATCACTTTCATGAATGAGACGCCCGTGTGCCAGAGCGTAAAATCAAGGCAGCGATTTGTTACTGGCCCAAGGTGCCTAACGAGTGAGCTGCCCCCTCTCGCATCTGCCCCCTCTCGCATCTGCCCCCTCTCGCATCTGCCCCCTCTCGCATCCGCCCCCGGCCGCTAGAAGTCCGCCTCCACCCAGGCTGATTTATAAACCCCCGGCCGGTTCACTGCAACCGCAGCAGAATGCTCATGGCCGGCTGCCGCCCGCTCTATTTCACATGACCCGCATTTTACTGCGGTGAGCGCCTAGTCCTAAATCACCGATCACCGCTCGCTGATCTGTCTTCAGCTGCCAGCTTGAGTATTAATCCCACGGGGGGGGGGGAACGCCCACGTTCCTCCGACCAGCATCACTCCCACCTGCCTCTGCTGCGTAAGAGAGGTTTGCAGCAGTTTCCAAATTACAGTTCATGAACATTCACAAGTATCTGAGCCCTGCCATTGAGGTCATGCTCTGTGTTTGCAACACTGTAATAAAAGCCATAGTTTTTTTTCCCCAGAGTTATGACATGAATGATATATTAACGAAGTGCTTTATTAGCGATTGAATTATTTTAGTTTTCGTTCTGACGAATCCCCAGTCCTGTAATTATAATAAATGACCTTGTCCCACAGGTCTATGTAATGGACGTGCTTGAATAATATCCCCCCCACCCCCAGTTTATCTATCCATCCCTTCCCTACTTTCTCAGAGCAGTTCTGGTCAGTCTCCGCATCCTGGCGAACATCCTGGTGCTGCTGTCGCTGGCGGGCAGCATCTACATCATTTACTTCGTGGTGGAGCGCTCACAGAGGCTGGAGCAGGAGAAGCCAGAGTTGACGCTTTGGGAGAAGAACGAGGTGGGCAGATACCGCCGTGGCGAAGTCCGTCGGCGGTGTCCCCTCGTCGGCGAAGTGCATGTACCCAGCTACCAATCCCCGTTCCATGATTAGGAGGCCCGGGCACCACAGATGGAGGCTAGCTACCCAGGTGACTGGCCTACAGGCAGAGATAAAAGCCAGACGGTGGTCGGAAAGCACTCTTGCCATCTGCTGTCCCTCCCGAGTCCCTTTGTCCGTCCCTTGGGAATTTTATGTAAGGAGATGGAAAGTTCAGGTCCAGAAAGTATAAATCCAGAGCAAGATTTTGTTTCAACCAACCAGCTGAATGTAAAGAGTCACGGTGACAGAGTAAGCCGTGTGTTTGAAAGGCTGAGTTTTACTCATTCGGCACATGCAGTTGGAACAGAATCGGCATGAGCTACTCAGGACCTGCTCCATGTTACAGAGGCAGCACCTCTTGTACCATTAGACCTCACAGCTTTTTGCTTGGTCTAACTACTAAGATACCATCTGCCCCAGTCCGGTCTGCTCCATTCTGTGTGCCCCTTAAGTACCCCTTCCATATTTTACCTCTTTAAAGGCTTGAACCTAAATGTTAGACTGTCTGTTCTATGTATGTTCCAGTTTAGTTTTACCAGCCTAAAACAGGGGTGCGCAATCTTATCCACAAAGGGCCAGTTTTGGGGTAACCTTTAGGCCAGCTGTTATTACCCAGGTGTGAGGACTCTTCAGCCAATCAGTCCTCTAATTAGTAATCTAATTAGAGAATTGCAGCAAAAATCTGCACACACAACGGCCCTTTGCGAGTAAGATTGGGCGCCGGTGGCCTGCAATGCTTGCCCCATGACGGCCCAGTGCTGTGCTCGGAGCCCCTTCTTGGTGCTGGCTTTTGCAGGTGAGCGTGGTGGTCTCACTCATCACCATGATCGCGCCATCCGCTTTCGAGCTGGTGTCCCAGTTGGAGATGTACCACCCCAGGACCAGCCTCAGGTTCCAGCTGGGAAGGTGAGCAGAAGCTGGAGTGGAGACCAAGGTGGACACCAGCCATGAATAAACTCAGGCCTGACACCTGACTCTGTGTCATTCTTGCTGCGGCTGAAATGCCTGTTTGGTTCATCTCACCAGGGTTTTGGTGCTTTACCTGGGAAACCTTTACAGCCTGATAATCGCTCTGCTAGACAAAGTGAACAGTATGAGCTCAGCGGTATGTAGCTGTCGGACCCCTGATGTATACATTTTCATAATGTTCAGTCCTGCACACAAAGGAAATCTGCATTCCTCTCTGTGCGCTTATGATGGCAGTAACAGTAACAATGGATCAAAACGTGCAATTCGGCAACTTACCACTAGGTGGTATAAATGCAATAACGGTGAAGTTATGTTTTGAGCTCAGCATCTGATTTTTCTTTATATTAGCTGGTGCTACGTCTGGTTAAACGATCAGAACATTTTATCTATTCATTTGAGGTGTGAGGGTTGTGGTGATATTTTTAAAGTTTAATTTAACGCATCGCATAACGATAGAAATAAATGAAACTTTTGACTATATGGAAAGGTCAATAGCATCTCCTGCATGCACTCAGGTTCCCGTTGCTCCTGGGAATTGGTCTGACTCCTCTGGATTCCTGGCAACCATTTCCCTGCCTACAGAGGAGAACCTGTCCACCATCGTGCCTGAGATCTTGGATCGGAGGAACTCCACGCCCAGCCTGATCCTGGAGCCCAGCAGGATGAGAAGCCCCGTGTCGGTCCTTCCTAACCAGACGGCGTTGTACGAGTACAACATGCGCTCCCAACAGGACCAGTGCTGGGAGACTTATGTGGGGCAGGTAGCTCCAATTCTCACTGCAGCCGAGCCCGCCCCTTTTACGCAACTTTCGACTTTTCTAAAATAACTGTTATCGGTCTTTGCAAACAGCCTACATGATACAAATGAACCCTGCTAACTGAATTAAAACCACGGATATCCAGTCTGTGTCCCCGCTGTAAAGCTACACTCGCATCTTCCTGAAGATGGTGGTTATTGAGTAGTTTCTAAAAGCATTATGTTGACGGGTGAAATGAGAATGTATTATCAGGCGGTAATTATTGTCTCCCGCTTGGAAACGTATATGGGCTGGGGAGGGCTGCCGGGACGATGCTTCTTTAGTGACATGGCAAAGTGGATTTAATGGCAGATGGATCGTTTTATTTATCTAACCCCTAAATACTGATTCCCCAGCCGCTTGAGCTCAGCAGGAAAAAGCCCAGTGGACACCCCCCCCCCCCCGAGATATCGATAAATTCCAGCCTTTTTTTCCGACTGTACAGGAAATGTTAAAGCTGTCCATCATCGACATGATATTTACCGTGGCCAGTATCTTACTCATCGACTTCATTCGCGGCCTCTGCGTCCGTTACCTGAGCGACTGCTGCTGCTGGGATCTGGAGAGCAAGTTTGTGAGTGTGGTACCTTTAAAGGCCTCGCCCCTGCAGGCGGACTGCCCCAGAGCCCGCCTCCGCTCACCCTGTACCATGCCGCTGTTTATTTACAGCCAGAATACGGGGAATTCAAAATTGCTGAGAACGTCCTTCACCTGATATATAACCAGGGGATGATATGGTAGGTGACAGATTACAGTTTGTATTATTGATGGGATGGAAGATAGAGTTGAGATGCTTAAAAATATTCTGCTGCCCATAGTAACTCCCGTGGGTGACAGAAATGTACCCCTTAGCATCACATTTTTGACATTGTTTCTTTACTGGTATTTAGTGGCTCCGGACCACCAGTGTCTTAACGCAAAGCCAGATGTCTATTGACATGTTTCAGGTCAATACGTTAGGAGCAAGTGCTTATCTGTGTATTTGTGTTTTGGCTGCTTCTCCTAAACGTTTAATTCTGCTCAGGCCTGCTGTCCTCGTGAACAATTAATCGCCTGCTTTGATTTTATGGAATGGAATTATCATGGGATTATCATCACATGCTGTAAATCGTG
>JABFEB020000008.1:6621162-6653357 GCA_019775895.2 Stomatorhinus ivindoensis | reverse complement strand
TGATGGACTGGCATCCCTGCCAGGGTGTACCCCAGCCTGTGCCCGGTGATGGACTGGCATCCCTGCCAGGGTGTACCGCAGCCTGTGCCCGGTGATGGACTGGCATCCCTGCCAGGGTGTACCCCAGCCTGTGCCCGGTGATGGACTGGCATCCCTGCCAGGGTGTACCCCAGCCTGTGCCCTGTGCTACCTGCTACGGGCTCCAGGGCTCCTCCCACAGGCCTGCCCATGACAAGCGGTGGGAAGATGGGTAGATGCCTCATGATAACCTGCGCCTTGTGCCCTGTGCTTGCTGGGTCCATCATTGTCCCGGGGAGCCCGACTCCAGGTCACTATTCATTTTCTAATGTGACGGCCGTGTTCCCCTCCCCGCACCAGTGAATCCTAAAAGCTTGCTCTGTTACAGGACAGAGCCTGATATCGGTTTATTTATCTTGCTAGAGGGGACGCCGGGGGGAGCAGGATTAAAAGTATTTCCTGGGGAATATTTTACCCTGATTAAGACCTGTTTTTAGCAGCACACAGGCCTCCTCAGTAGAGCTGGCGGGTGCAGGCCTGAATGCAGCCTGTGTGAGGGGCATCAGTGTGCCCCACTGGGGGCTCAAGAGAAACTCCCTGAGCAAACACCCTTTACACTTACCTCCCCAGAAGAGGGGCCGGGGGACATATCCCTTCTCGGGGGGGTTCCCTCCTCTTTTGCTGCCAGGCTGTTTGGTCGATTAGCCTCCACACAACATGTAACGCTGCGTGGGTGTGTGTCGGAATCCACTGCTCCAGCCTCTGCCCCCTTATTGCGCAAACAGAGGCTTGTTTAACTGCTGCTCTCCACGTTGGGGAATAACATGTGATTGTTCTGTGGCTCCCCTGCCCTCCCCATCACAGCATCGAGCTGTGCCCAGCCTGTTTATGAAAGGGCTCCCTTCATTACCACACTAGCTAGCCTGAAATTAAGTGCTTCCAGTTTTCCAAACCTTTGGACATCACTAAATCCTTAGAGCTACAAACAAGTACTAAACTATAAAGAGTCACCAGTGTTAATGAAACGCTTTCTCACGCAACACATGTATTTTTTTTCAGCTATAATAATGCATGATTGCCATAATTCTGTTTGAGGTCATGGATTTTGTCAGAGGGTTTTCCTGGGACGGTTTCTGAAACATTTTTTACATTGTAAAGCTGAGTTTGTTATTTTTGCTGAGTCCTCTCCCAACTCTGTTCTCAGAAATTATGAACAGAGATAAATTTATCCCACTTCAGAACACTCTTAGCATCAATTTAAACAAAGCAATGTTCCTTGTGTAAACCTGGCTGGAACAATAACACCTTTTAGTTTAATTTCTGATTGTTATTAAAATGTTTCTGCCTTGTAGCTATGTGCCCTATAATGCCTAATAAACCCACCCCCCTCAGGATGTTTCAAAGATGGTTGGATGGATATTTCTGCCTTGCATTGTTAATTTGCAGAAGTTGAAATGTAAGCTTTTGTCACCCTCTAGTGGAGAATGAATTCTTTTTTAAAACACAAAAGGTTTTGGGTACAATTTTAATCTCGAATCGCTTGGATATGGCGTATGGCGTAATGGTTATATGGTGTAATGGTTAAGAAAAGCGCTGGATCAAGTCGTAGGAGATTATTTGCTGTCCATGTTCTGAATCACTCCCCTTCATCCTCACCCAGTTATTTTAACAGAGAATCAGTAGTACGCTCATGGGAATTTTACTTACACAAAAATGTTCTGAGGGCAGAACGAAAAATGATTTTTTCACAGAAATAAAATTGTAGAGGAGGCGGATCCAAGCAACCAGAGGAGGCGGGACCAACCAATCACTTTACGTTCTGCCCTCAGAACATGTGTTTGTGTCAGACTCCCACGCAAAGGGATTCAGCGTTCGCTCTAGTCTGTTTCGTAAAAAAAATCAGCGTTACATTGTCTCGCAAGGGCTCAGGGGTAACTTTATAATTATTTATGCAAAAAGAAGCTAACTAAATAACTTAAGTGAACTGCTCGTTTCAACTTTCAGCACTGAGCCCAAACCGTCTTCCCGCGTCTATGCACACAATGGTGTCTAATTGAAAAAGTGCAAATTAATCACTGACACGGGCAGTTCTGGGGTGGGGGGGGGAGTATACCCCCCCCCAAATACGTATGCTACTTGGGTCTAAAATAAATGTTTTAATTATTGTTGCTATTATTATTTACATTTTTATATGTGTGCTCTGGGAAGAGGTGATAAACATAAGCGCGTTTTCCTGACGGACTCTTAACGCGATGCTCTGGGCAGTCGAGTCGCTTCAGTTGGTGAAAAACGAAGTTAATGAGAGAAACAATATTCAAGCAAGAAATCAGAGTGAGTTATACAACGAGTCGACGTGGCCATCTTCTCCTTAATTGTGATTTTTGAGCAACAGTTGACCGATTTTAACTTTTGGAAATGTCCGCAAAATATTGTTTGTGATCGGTACTGATATTCCAATTAGGCTTGCCTAAAACAAAGGGAAATGCATAAGATATACGCCCGAGATATGTTCCCTGTTTGCCTGTGTTAAGCCGTCGGGTAATTACACTTCTTCGCTGGGGAGGGTGCCGTCAATGTCCAAAAGTCATAGATTTTAATGGGATTTTAATTTTACTCTGATGTTTTGGACTACGTTCTGCGCTGTATGGCGTACGTTAATAACGGAGTACGCGTGTGAAATGGCTGTATACATACAATCCAGTGTAACAGTCCAGGTAACATGAATGAATGCTGTTATATTATTGATTTGCTATAGATGGCGCCATGGCGCTTTAGAGCAAAGATCTTGGTCAGTTTTCAGTTTCTGGTCTGAATTCTTATGATGGTCTGCAAGCAGGGCATTGCAGTCGTACAGTGAGTCTCAGTATGCAATGTGCATTTTCTAAGACCTCCATACCATTTCAGAAATGGTCCCAAATGGACAGATTGACCACAATGACTCAATCATGACTGACTATAAATGAACTGCTAGCATATATTACTTCCTTTTGATTTGGGTATGACACAGGGTCTGTAGGCTTTTTTGTTGTTTGATTGAACATAAGAACTATACCAACGAGAGGAGGCCATCACAGGGCACAAGGCAGGGAACAACCCAGGATGGAGCACCAACCCATCGCAGGGCACAAGGCAGGGAACAACCCAAGATGGAGCACCAACCCATCGCAGGACACAAGGCAGGGAACAACCCAGGATGGGGCACCAACCCATCGCAGGGCACAAGGCACTAACCCATTGCAGGGCACATTCACACACCATTGACTCACACAAGCACACCTATGAGCAATTTGGTAACTCCAGTCAGCTTCAGCATGCTTTTGGACCATGGAGGGAAACTGGAGTACCTGCAGGAAACCCCATAATGACACAGGGAGAACATACAAATTCCACACATGGAACTTGGGCGGACACTCAAACCCAGGTCGCATAGGTGTGACAGGCCTAACCACTAAACCCCCCCCCTCATTTGTGGTCACAGACACCAATTTTATTTTCTGAATTTCTCGACTGCTGGGACTTGAAGACAACCCACAGGCTTTATGGAAATCCTAAATTGTGTTTTCCCAGTTTTACTCTCCAGGCTCGGTGATAACAGTGTGAGCAGCAGAGTGAAAATGAATGCAGCTGCTCATTCACATGAACTAAGCCTAGTTCTTTCAATTTACAAGCAGGCAACACCAGATAAGTGACCTTTGAGAGAAGCTCATGTTGGATGTAATCTTGGTTGACAAAAAACTGGATTTCTTATAATACTGATGAAAAACCACTCCGTTTTTATTACAAGTGCAAAAAAGAAAAACAGATTTCAGTACCTGTAGTGAAAGCTTGACTGCCATGAAGAAAATGCATTTAGTTGAAGCACTGGAGCAAAAAGGCTTGATATTGTTTTAAAATTTGTTACTGTCAGGATAACATAAATTATTTTAAAAGTGAAAGTCTGGTGTCTAGTTCTGTGAAACTTTGTTTTGAACGTTTACACTGATGGTTCACACTACCTTATGTTCTTTTCATGTCTAGCACAGTTCCCAAACCGGTCCTCGGGGACCTACAGACAGTTCATGTTTTTTCTCTCTCCCAGGTTCAGAGGGAGCAAAAATGTGGACTGTCTGACAAGGAACTCAGAGGGAGCAAAAACGTGGACTGACTGGGGGGCCCCGAGGACTGGATTGGGAAAAACTGGTCTAGCAGATTGTCAGTCATCACTGAGACTGAAACATTGTGACAGACCTGAAATCTTTTAATTTCTTTATTTATTTGATGATTTCTCTAACAATTTTATTCTTAAACATCCAGAACTGCAAGCTGGAGCAGAATTTGGCAGCTCGGCAGGTGCCCAGTAATATTTTTGAGTTCTATTCAAGCATTTGCACATTTTTGTCAATAAGAACAGAAATGACAGCAGAACAAGTCGTACTTTGTACATTTTAAACTGTCAGGTTTTAACGCTTTGGGGGCGGGGGGGTAATTCTACTGCCAAAAGATAACAGATTTAGCTAAGAAATGTCGGTGATCTTTTTGTTTTCATCACCATTTAGCAAAGTGGGGGATGTCCCTCTCCAGCTACTCTGCTGCGTTCTCTCATCCATTCTGTGTAATTAAACAAACCTTGTGTTGAACTCGGTCCTTCCGGAAGTTTCTGCTCCTCTGTGCCGGCATGCCTTGCCTTGGTAGCTTTCAGTAAGGTCACGGGCATCCTGTGAATGCAGTTCTTGTTTATTTGGTAGAAAAGCTGAAGCCTCCAACTGTACCCGAAAAGTATGACATCACAGCAGGGGAATGTTCTCCGTGGAGAATTTTACCACTGGCTTCCATTATACATCAAAGCAATAAGACTGTATAGAAACTGTAGAAGCATCAGATGGAACCAATAATGTAGACTTATTTTAAAATAAATAAATAAATAAAAACAATTACATTCATTTACTTATGTGTTTATTGAAATTGATAATTCTTATGTTGTTACGAGTATCATTTTGAATTTAGTATCTATAATGGAATCCGTTTGCCTTGATAGTACAATCATATAAACTGTACAATTCCCAAATTTTAGTTCTGGACTTAAGAACAGAAGAGGTTCAATACCCACTAAACGCCCCAGAGTTATGTGAACAGCACAATAGTGATTTTTGTCAAACAGACATCTGTGTCACAGTTAACCTAATAGTTTTCTCATCTTGGATATTTTCTTTAAAAATGGCGCTAATATGAGTTTAGTGTCAGGGTGTGATGCAGTTTCGAGCACAGTGAGAACGTCACGCCCACACACTAGCGCCTCGTGGGTTTGGTAGAGAAAACAGAAGTTAAGACTCAAGGGGCTGCTGTTAGGCAGCTGAAACCGGAATGAGTATCGATTTGGTGGGGAGGCGTCGCCTTCCCACAGTCACAAGGAAGCAGCGGGAATCTCTGCACTTCTCTTTCGTGGAGGGAGTTTTGGCTGGGTAATCGAAAGCATTCAGGCCAAAGGTGCAGACACATTGGAGTATCCGCACTCTGGGGGCTGAGATATAATAAGAGACTCACTAGGTGTGGACTCCCTCCCCCCCGAAATGACAGCACGAGAGGAAGGGTGGGAAAAGCTAAGATCAGCACTAAATCCAAACACACTGAAAGCGCCTGAACGCGGCTCGCACCCCGACGCAGTTGGCAGGGTGGGGCGTGTGCCAAACAAAGAGCTCGCTGTCCACTGCATAGCACTCTCCAGCAATAAGAACATCCCAAGGAAGAACCAGAGTGCAGCTAAAAGGAGAAGAGGGGTGGGGCATTTACAGAATGCTATAACAATTTGGACCAATAGGAAGGGGAAGAAATGACTTAAAGCAGAGACCTGGATAGGTTGGTGCCTGACAGACTCTTAATTGGAAATGACGGATTGAGGGGCCCTAACACTGTGGGATTTATAAGCAGCTGGGCTACGGAAATAGCTCAAAATTTATGTTACTATGTTTAAATGCAGTGGAAGGTGATGAATAATCTTTTAAAACCACTATAAATTAATGGTGCCGGATTAGTTAGAGCCTCTCTCGAAGTAAATCTAACAAAATGAGCGTTTTGAGTTTCCTGTCCCTGCGGCTGTCTGTGGCAGAGCCTGGGTCACTGAGGGGCCGTGCGCTCCCTACACCGCATCCAGAGCACCTGGGGCTGCACCTCCGTCACATAACTGGAATTCTGTGGCGCACGAGTACTCCTGTCCACGTGAGTCGTTTGCACCCGGACGTCCTCTGTGCTCCACCGTTTGGAAGGGCCTGCCAATGAGAAAGAAACGTGCTCCGACTGGCAGAGCATCGTATCTCCACGCATCCATTCACCCGTGCAGAAGGGAAACTGCGTTTAACTACTCAGGGCTGACAATGCAAAAAGCAACTATTTGGGAAAACGGCCCGTGGCCTGTGTACTTCTCCCAGACTCTCCCAGGAGTGTCTGTGATGTGTGATCGTGACAGATTAAGCCTGTGGTGAATTTCACAGGTATTACCATAATTTTAGCCCTAAATTAAGAGAGAAAATGGTCAAAACCAATCTATTTATATTATGGATGAAAAACTAGTAGATTTTCATGTTAGTATAATTATTACCCGGTTATAAGTGTTGATTTAGCAATGCAAACACCTGCATTCGGATGTGCATTCATCTACAGTAATATCTGAGTAGTCAAACTCATAAACGATGCTGGGGATTCTCATTAGCCCATTTCACCCTGATCCTGGATTTGTGAATTGACCTTTCCAGAAATTTGCCAGATTCAGTTGATAAAGCTGCCTTTCTTTCTGCATTATGACCTAGCACCAAAGATGAAATTACTGCCTTCACTCTTGAAAACACATATCATTCCATTGTACTTGTTCTCAGATGAAGGCTGGAGGCGATTTTGTAAAAAGGAAAAGGTTGTTATGGGTCTGAGTGCCTGGCTGAGAAACAGCCAGTCCTTCACCTTGTTGGAAAACTTGATCGACCCTCGTTGATAAATTATGAAGTGGGGATCCTCATTTTTCATCACTGGTTTCTCTTACATCGCCCATTGTCATAGCAATGGCCAGCAGCTCCATTCACCCTTTTCCTAAAACAAAAGGTACATTGTGCTACTTGCACACTTTAAATATTTTGAACCAAATGTCAGCTCATTAATAAAACTATTTTTAAAAATGTCTTTGTCAGAAGTGAAAGGAAAAAAGATAATTCCTTCATCTCCTTTGGGGAGGTGAGAATAAGCCTGTGAAATGGCGGTCCTGGTACCGCTCGGCGTCCATTTCGCTGGATACAGTTAAACTGTAGCGCTAATCGGTCTGGGCAAGATTCTGAAAACTGCAGAATATTTTATACTCTTAAAACATATTACATATTAAGAGTTTGTGTGGGGTGGTATGTAAAGTACTGCAAAAGTCTTTGGCAGTCAAAAGAAATGTTTAAAGCTATTTTTCTGGTCTAAGTCAGGGGTGAACAGGTGCTTTGAGTCAGATATGCTCTCCTACTTGGAATGTAAGTGTTGCTCAGAACAAAAAAAAATGACATTAGAACGTATTCAAATTAAGAGTAACTCAATAAAAACTAGTAAATATTTCTTCTGTTGGATGGCTAGAGGAATACCATCACAATTCCCAAACATCTCCCCATAGGCCCCCCAGCCGTTCCATGTATTTATTAAATTTCACCAACCGGGCTCATTCAATAAATTTAGTTAAAAAGTCAATGAAATATTGGTTAGCTATACGAGTTGTGCTAGTGGTCGAGTCAAAAGATACATTGGTGTGTTGTATGGTCACTGGAAATACTGGGGTGATTTTAGCAGAGGTTCTGAAACGGCCAAGCTGACACACTTTGACAGGCATAATATCATAGTTCTACACCAACATGAGGATAATCCAAACATCATTTTTGGCTGCCTAACACTTTTGCACAGTACTTTATACTGGCATACTCATTCACTGACACCGAACTGGACTTCTTTTATGATGTCATCAACACTGTCAGTGACACATACTGACAGGAAGAGCACAGCTCTGAAACAGGATACTGGGCTAAGGGCTGTTCAGGGAAGCAGGGTGTGTTACCAGAAAGGAAGAGCATTACATCACAGTGTCGGTGGAAGGCATGTGGGAGGGATGGAGATCCTTTAGCAGGAAATGGGCGAAACCTTGGCAGAAATTATTATTCAGGCGCTTTGTACCCTGAAGGAAGCATCTCCTGATAGCACAGCCTGTTGGTTTCCTGTTGTGAAGTGACAGTTTTAGTTTGACCAGATGGGGACAGGAAGGGAAGATGACCCAGGATTAATGGAAGGTTCCTTTTGGAATCTGCCGTCAGCTGTGGTAAATCTTTCCCTGTGCGCTAGCAGATAGCAAAGCCCCCACGTCTGAACGCAAGACGGCCTGAGTTTTTATTCGGTACAAAAAGGCTTTGCAGACACAGTGACCCTTGGTTTACCGCCCAACAGGATTGCTTAACCTTTACCCCCTTTACATGGGTGACCTAATGAGGTTTCACACCATAGCTTGATTTTGATTCATCCCCCGTTTGTCAGCAAGGGAGGCATTATTTTACCGAGGCTTTATTCGTTGCCTCTGCTACTCCCGACTTGAGGTAGGTCTGTATGACTGAGATACGGCATGGAGACTGTAAACAGGAACAGGGGTCAGCGTGGAAATGGTGCTAAGATTACCACAGTTCATCATACCAGCCTGTTGAGTGGAGTGGCGTCTGGTTTAATGGTGGGCTTCTGGAAGCACCAGCATTCAATAAAAGCATTTAAATAGCCAGTTAAAACAGTGTACACCTTTTTCCAAGTCGAATTAATTGGCCAAACTCGTCTTCCAGACCCTTTGTGTATCACACGTCAGAACCTGTTTCGTGGGCATTCCTTTGGCTCATTGTGTCTAGAACAATCAGTTTGTTGTAAATACAATGTAAACAAATATCTCAACTTCCCATTCAAGCACGTCATTTTGAAAATGCACAGAGTTTACTATAGGATTTTCCCTGGGGTTCACCCTTTTTGTCATGTCCTGCTGACAAGACCAAGACTGGGTGCTTCAAGTGTCACATGCTGCTGTTCCAGTGAAAGCCCGACAGTGAATATTTGGATCTTTGGTGGGTTTCTTTGAAAAAGACTCGTATTCAAAAGTCACATGGCCGTCAATGACTGTACTGAAGCTAAACATCTACAGTGGTTTGTGATATAGTTTCCAAAGTCAAATGTTATGGAAATGTTAATTTAAATATCAATGCTGTCCTGTCTTGAGGCTGAAACACTGACTATCCCCATATTCGGATGCTGTTGCCATATATAAATTATATCATATTGGTTGCCACCATTCATTATTTATTATATTTTAGTTTCCTATCTAGGGTGTGCCCTGTGCTTTCTGAGATTGGCCCCAGACTCGCCTCAACCGTACATTAGATAAGTAGGTATGGAAAATGCCTAGATGGGTGGTAGGGTGTTTGAACTTAACATTAATGTTTTTTGCAGTAGTAAAATCCTAATATAACCTTACTTTTAAACACTGCCGTCGACAGCCTAATTGTAAATTTCTAAACATATTCATACTACTATTATGCATCCATTCGTTCCTTTGTCATGTTATTGGAATGCAGACACAATGATATGTCACTCCACAACAGCGCGATAACATTATCAATAAAACAGACAAATCCGTCTTACTCTTGATCTACTGACCCTCTGAATATTGTAAAATCTGAAGAATACATGGAAGCAGCAAATATGAGAAACGACATTTTTAATATTTGAAATAAATACTCCGATACATGCATGAACGAAACACATTAGAAAGACTAGTAAATCTGGTAAATAGTGTGAAACACTGACAGCAGCGTTTATCCGGTAAATTTCACACATGGATCAGAATGTGGGGCATGGCAGTCCCGCCCCCACCTCATTTACACAGCTCAATTACTTCCATGGATCACCGTGTCATCGGGCAAACGAGTGAGGCTACATCCATCCGAAACTGAGGTAAACTTTTCCGGGTTTGATTCCTTATTCCAACGAAAAAAGGAAAAGGGTAGGAGGATCGACAACAGATTCTCACCAGGGTCACTGGGCTGTTGTTGTAAAGGATTCAATCACAACCAGTGTGAGAACACCTCAAGTCTGCCGACCGCCCCAAGGCGGCCTGGGAAAGGGTCGAACCCAGTCTCTTTGGCATACGGGATTGCGGTTAGAAAGTAAAGGTTGCTTACACCGAGAAGGGTTCAATTCACAGAATGGGAGTTGACTGGCGGCAGAGTCCGTGGGGAAGACCGCTCCCTCAGTGCCTGCGAGAGAAGATTGCAGCCATCCGACACAGCAGATGCCGAGTTCCGCAGGCGCTCCCGGTAGTCGGCCATCTTGGTGCTGTTTTCCGGAAGCTGGGATATGTCCCTGAGGCCTTGGGACAGGTGGACACAGGCAGAAACGACACTCATGGCACCGCCGAGCACGGCCGTCATTACCGCTTTGCCCTCGGGGCTCACGCAGGCCGGCCGGCCCAGGAACTGTGGCTCAGTGGCAAAGCCGACCAAGGCGTGCACGGTCTGTACCAGCGGCCCACTGAAGAGCACGCAGCGGTTCCTCGTCAGCTCACTTGGCGACGTCTTCACCTCCTTCACGCAGGCCAGCAGTGCCGTGGCGCTCGTGCTCATGCACTTGACACCCAGCTTAAACTGGTCTTTGGCAAAGCGGTCCTTGGACCTGTCACTGGCCTGAACCGAGGCGTCGGTCAGCGTCTTCAGGTTTCTGGAGATGCTCTGTGACACTTCCAGGAGGAGCTGGGGGGTCAGCTCGGCCAGGGCCGTGACCCGGAGCACGCTACAGCTCTGCTCCACTTCGTGTCGGCAGCGCGTCACCTTGTAGCGGTCCACCAGGCCTGGGAGGGCGGGTTGGGAGCCTGGCATCTCCACGGCAGCCAGGTAGGCAGCGTGGGCGGAGCACTCAGTCAGCGAGACCACTAGGTCTCCCATCTCCAGGAGACGGTCCCCCACCTCGGCAAAGCGGCCCATGTTTAGCTGGCTCTGTATGTCATGTGTCAGGATGGACAGCTCCTTGGTGCGGGCGATAACTGTGTCCCGGCACTGCTCAAAGGTCTCAGCCACGGAGAGTCCCTCGCTGGTGAGGACGGGCCTCGTCTCACTGGACAGCAGCAGCAGGTCGGCCACCAGCTGCATCTTGCCCTTGCAGGTGTCAGAAACAGACGATAACCTTCTCCTCAGGTGGGAGCTAACGTTCAGGGAGCTGGAACTCTCACTGCCAGACCTGCCCGAGCCCCCACTGGCCATAGTAGGGTACTCAGTCTGAGGTTCTGGGGTTTCTACAAAGATTAATTTTGATGTTCACTCCACAGCCTGTACCTTAGGACATTTTCATTCAGTTAAATGGTGTCACCTTGCCTGCCAAAAACAGAATCTAAAAAAGCAGTAATCTCCTTAGAATACAGCCGTACACCACGCTACACATTTGAACACTTGAAATCGTCCCGTGGCATTGATTTTTAACGCAAGCTAATTAAACAAGTGAGATGTATTATAATATTTCAAAGTCAATAAGCCCGTTTGCGACAAGTGGGATTTCCCCAAGAAAAGGCAAAGCTTATCTGAGTGGTGGAGGGGATACTTAACAGATTTCTATTTTGTAAGTCACTCTTTTACAGGTAGGAAATGTTTTGTCAAACAATTATAACAAGACGTAACTAAAATAAATCCCTTTAGGTAATACCATTTAGCTTGCTACAATTTTACTTCAAGACAGGGTACATGTACTTGTTTGAATGCCCTTGGTGTTAATGTCACTGGCTGCCCCCTTAAACGACCACTTAGCTCCTATTTACTAAATAGAAATAGGCAGGTTCAACTTGCATTAATCAGATGTAGTACTATCCTCGGTATAATGGTCTGAACAGTAAGAAAAAATACAGTGCCTCTAGAATGCCTTAATTAGGGCAAATTAATTTGACAAAAATATTTTAGAACTATTATCTGGTGGACAAAAATATATATGTACTGTAAAAAGTCTCTTGGAATTGCTCCTAAAAGGGTTTTGGTTTAAAAATGACAGTCCTTTGCGTTGACTCCTTGCCTGCTGCATCAAAGACACCTGCTCCGAGACTTGCCGGCGGGGTTAATCCGTGCGGCCCGGGGAGGGGGCGGCCCGCTTCGTGCCCCTCGATCCCCGGCCACCAGCGGAGCTCCGATCGGCCGCGCCTTTCTACACTTCGTCATCCCAGCGACCTGCACAGACAGAAGCCCGCGGTCGGGCAGCAGGGTGCCCCGTGGCCCTTCGGCCTCTTCTTCGCGCACGGCCCCGCATGCATATCTGGCGTCCTCAGCAGAAAGCGAGCCGCCGGCTTTCGCTTTTGATATCCATGTTACGGCCGCATCCCCGAAGTCCCCGCTGCAATCCCCCGTTCCTTGCTCTCCCAAACCCCGCTCTCCCGTCCTCTCTTCAGGGCAGAAGTCGTCTTCCCCTCGCTCGGGAGCGCCCCGGTCGCATCTCCCCGTATCAGGAAGAAGAGGAGGGTGTGGCCGGCGGACGGGAGCGCTCGGTTCGCCAAGCGCCGCTCAACTTTCGGTCGCAATAAAAAATCGGCTCAGATCCGCTTGGCTTCCGCCTTTCGGGGTCTCTACTCCGGTGTGCAAGCTGCCGTCCCACTGCTGATGTTAAGGTCGCCCGGGTCCCGCCGCGAGCTAATCTCCGTGCCACCGTTCGCCCCTTCCCGAGGCCCAGACGTGGGTGCACTCGCAACACCGGCGGCAGGGACAAAAAAAGTTACCAATTTTTAAAGCACCAAGGTAAGGCTCCTACAACAGAGTCGGCCGCCCGTCTTCTGTCCCTCTCCGGGATTTTTCTCCCACAAACGGGTCAGTTTAAACAGCGTGCGCGGATTGCCGGTGTGTCATGCGGCTTCCCTTGTTCAAAGTTTGCCTTCCCACTCCCGCAGACTCGGCTCTAAGCTCTCGCTGAGAGCCGCCGCGGCCTCGGCGCAACTTTTAATTATGTGTTGCTCGTACCCGCTTTCACAATAAATCTGAATTCAGCCCGCTCGGCGCAAACACGCTTCAGATCTCGTCTGTCTGCCGTAAATAATACAAGGTCCGACACCGGCTTTGTTTACTGCACCGCGCACAGAAGTTACGGCCGGTTTTATGGCGTCCAAGAGAAATTTAAGGCCCGGTGTCGGCGGTCACATAGCGATGACGTAACCGAGCTGTAAAAGCGATACCAAATTAATGCAGCTTCACGATGGCGGTCATAATTTTTTTATTTCATAATCTTACCAGCTGTAGTTACACTTACATATTTAATAGGATGCATTGCGGATTTTACGATAAAGGATCCGATAATACTTTACCGTTACAGTATCTCATGTAAAAGTATTTTCCCCCAGGAATTATGTTTTACGAGGATGTTATATTATGGATAGCTACTTATCTCAATTTTTGATGCTATTACATTTGCCTTACATCTGTTCTGGGACGTTTATGTAATATTTTTCAGAACAAGGTACGAATTAGTCCCACAATAATCGAGATATTGATGCTGTACTTGTTCCAAATATGTAATATGCAAACATATTTGCATGCATCTTACATTTTATTATTATAGTTCATCATATGATTTGCAGTTTTCATGTACAAAACTGACTGCATATTCTACGGCCGCAGTGCATTTACAAATGCAAATTACTGGCATATTTGGAAAATAAAATCCACCCTACCGCGGGTGGTTACACGTTTCAGAAGACTGAGATCCACAGTAAAACCCTGGGCGGTATAACTTGAGTCTACGCCTTCTGCGGTGAGCATGACGTCACTACACAAAACTGCTCTGATCGCTGCACTCAAAGAACGCTGGGGATGCGATCTGGCCAATCGGGAACTAGCAGGAGGTGGGAACTATTTGTTCGGCACGCCCACTGTAGATGTCTGTCAACCGTACCGATTTTTTGGAATTCTGTATTTTTTATAGTGCGAAACTGAACAAGGAAAAAGGTATTATAAATTCACATGAATGACTGGAAATGCATTGTAGTACAAGGAATCGAATTATATACATAGAAAAAAAACAGCATGTTCGTTGCTACTTTATCAGTTAAGTTAGTCTGTAACATGATCATGGTGTATGGCAGTAGTCTTTAAATATAATACTCCGATATTGTGGCAATCTAATGAAGATAAAAAACAGTGTAAGAATAGGCTATTCGTCTTAAGTTTGTTGATGATGTGGATCCATAATGATTATCTTATTTTACAGATGTGCTTCGATATAAGTTAAAGTTACAAAAGGTCGTCGAAATTGTCAGGTCCAACCCCAAAGTTAACTGATGCTTTACTGTAACGAAGCACTACTCGTACCACAAGCTGTGCATTGTCCGTCACACAGCTGCAAAGGCACCGTGCCATTAGGTGGGGCGTCCTGTGAGGAAATCGCTCTTTCTGTTTTCTTTAAACACAAGTGACGACCAGAAGCATTCAGCTGCAGGGCGTCTCAGACGCTGCAAGATCCACAGTTAAGTCGGCGGCTCGTTTCGCTTTCGATGTTGCGTTCATATATCTCAGGAGTCGGAATTAAGTCACGCACTAATAACCACTTTTCTCGTTTTTGTGTCGTAGCCTTTAAGAAAGGACAAGTACTCAGTCCCACTCGATGTTCTTACACCACACTTAAACGGGATATTCTAGAAAGTACTCTCTACATGGCCAAAGCCATTCATATCAGCAAACTTATGTTTTGGTCAAAATGCAGTTGTTGGCCTTGAGTTCTAGTATGCAAGACAATAACGAGTTGGTTTGAGTTCGCAGTTTTATATAAATGCTTAATTTTGTATTCCTGTCCCGTATTACCATGCATTGTTAAGTTATACTTACTTAACAATATGACAGTTATCTTTAACAAAATACATTTTGAATTTTGACATGGAGCCACAAATAAGGTGTACGCAGCAACCGAAAATATACTATGGTGATCTTAAAGCGTATATTATTTTTAAAAATGTTTTTGTGTGCTCTTATTTAGAGTTAAATGCATCGTCCATATCCCAGGTGCTTTCTCGGACAGGGTTGAGGGGTGGTGCTGCAGCAAATCCCAGGCAACAAGGAAAGGGAAGGGAAAACCCCACACAAACATGAGCAGACACACACGCAGCAGGGGTGAGATTTCAGGTACGACGCAACAGTGCTGGCCACCACGCTGCTCCACCACCTGTTTAACATATTATCTACATTAAACATTTACAACAACAAGGTGTTAGTTTCTGTCGGCCTGTATATGTACCCTTTTCCATGACCAAGCAGGATCTTACATTTTCCTGTACTAGAGTGATCCCTTGTTGTTTACTAGAGCTTTCCCTTCGGCCAGGAACAGCATTGTTCCATCCATGCAAGCATCCGGGTTTGCCGTTGTCGTTCTTAGGTATTGTGTGCATTTCAGTTACTGATGGTTATTGACGTAAATGAGACATGTCAGAGATTATTGCATGAATCTACACCCTAACAGCTTCACGTGATTTGTGTGTTAAGTTGCATGAACTTTGTCTTGACTCCAAGGCCAAAATTGGCGTGTGCGGTGCTTCATTGTTGGAAAATGACAGGCAGCTTCCTTGTTTTGTTTCGGGAAGGAGCAAGATGACATGGGTGTATTAAAAATAAAAATGCAGTATGACAGTGAGGCTTTCATACCGCACATCACGCTCTCCGCCTGCATTGCTGTGTGAAACTCTCCGCTCAAGTCAGTCTACCCACGCATTACATAGGTGCCCGTTCATCTTCCAACCCAGACAGCGATGCAGGATAGTGTATACAAGTATTCCTCTGTTTCTACTGACTCTCATGCATGCATTAAAATGACTAAAATCAAACTCAACTACAAATGCATGTCTGATAGCGAGTAAATGGTGTAATTCCAGTCTTACAGGTATGATAACCAGCTGGACCAGTGAAATACTACTGATGTATGTAAACTACCTGGACTTTTGAGTAAACTGATCCAGTTTGCAGAGGGACAGTAATTTGCTTCCCTTTAACAGCTGCCCAGCGGCTTTCTCTGGGGATAAAAAGAAGCTTTAATTGGAATTTTAGGTGCAACATTTGTCTAATCACTTCAGAACAGACGTGCCCAGAAAGACTGGTGTTCTGAAGGAGTGAGCACAGTGGGGTGTACTGGTTAAGCGCCGTGTCCATTAAATGCAGAAAAGGGACTTGGTCCAAGTGTGATATGCAGAGATCGCTAACCCCAGGGATTACTTTCATGTTGTTACTGATTGGAAAGCCGGGCTACAAACGGAAACTAGATCGGGTTACTTTGGATGAAAACAGATAAAGCTTCCTTAGAGGTTGTTGGGTGTTTGGAAGACGCCTCCTGGTAGCTAGAGGAGCCACAATCTTTAGATTTAATTCAGCTCAAAAGTCGATAATTTTTTCTTAATGTGGTTAATTTATATTATTATGTACATTTACCCGTACCTTATCATTTATGTAAAGTATGGTTCTGTCCTTTTTTCCCCATCTCTCCCAGCTTGGAGAAGGTCATACTGTAGCTCTTTCTAGAGTCTTGTGCCCGGGTTGTTTTCTGGTGTTTTCCGTCAGCCTAACACTGAAATGGCTATTTTGTTTTGGTTCCTTTCCACCAGTTTGTTAAATCCATCTCAACTCCAGTAACTAAATAAAGTCCCATTCATCTTCTTACCACCTCCGCATTCTTCTAAATTACTACTGTCCTTAGTATAGAACATAACAGTTACAACTTTAATTCCATGTTATCCTGGTAGTAAATTAGAGGTGGACACATTATTATGTCAGAGATGCATATTTTCCTGTATGGCTTTTACTGGCCGATTATTGGGGCCTGTTTTTGTTCATTTTTGCTCATTTTCGTTGTGCTTTTTGCAGAAGTCTGGTTGTATTGAGGAAGAAAACCTTCCACTGGGTAGGTTCCCTCACTGCGTCAATGGTCTTCTCTAAAATTAGCCCAGAGTACGCAAGAATACAACCCAGAGATGCAAAAGACAGGCAGACATTCGTTGAAAATCTGTGTTTCCAGTGAGCCACTGTGAGTGTGAACATCCTGCAGACCGTGAAAACATGCTCAGCCTCTCACTGTTCGGCACTGCCCGGAATCCCGCAATCTTATCTTTGCACACGTGTGGAAGATAACCAGAAAAATGGCGGTAGTTTGAAGTATCGATTCAGGAAGTCGTTGCCGTGGTGAACTGAAGGTGAAGTCTGCTTTCCCAAACAGCAGGGTCGCTGTGTGCCTCGCCCACGCCACTTTCACTCTAGATGGTGGGAGCCATGATGGGGGATGAAAGACTTCCTGTCGGCGTGGGATCGCTCTGCAGGTGTCACCCCGCCGGCCAGGTGTGCCCCAGCAAGGCCGCGGAGAGGTGCAGCGGTGTGAGTAGAATGCGAATGGAGAAAACCGACGGAGAGAACTAGTCAGTAAAAAAACAAAGGAGAATTAATGAAAGCTGGGTGAACCATAAAAGTATTTATCAGTGTTTCCCAACCCAGTCCATGGGGGCCCCCAGAGAGTCCATGGTTTTGTTCCCTCTTAGGTCCTGGTTGGGAACTGAGAGGGTGCAAAAATGTGGATTGTCTGTTAGGGAGCTGGGAGGATCAAAAACATGGACCAACTGTGGGTCCCCAAGGACCGGACTGGGAAACACTAGTACAGACCAGTATGACTGATAAAGGAAATATCAAGGGCACTATTTGGGTGAGAGAGTAGCGGCAATCAATAAAACTGCAGTAATACAAAGAAAGATGAGATTGCAGGTAGGTTTATACACTCTTTATTAATGGTCTTTGATCTGAAAACATTCTCTGTATCTGTGCTTGACTGCAGCCGGCATCCATTTTCCTGAACTGCTTGTCCTTTAAGGGTTGTGCTGATGTGGAGTTTGTCTGCGGGGAGAGGGTGACAGGTAGGGGAGCCGGTGGACGTGGGTGTGTGGACTGCAGTGCACAATTTGAAGTGAGTAAAGTGTGTTTAAGATCCAAGGAGAAAATCAGGGGGAGAGTAAGATGGAAGCTGTCGGAGGCAGAGGCGAGTCTGATCTTGGGTGGAAAATCAAGCGTCTCGTGACGGTGGCCAGGTGCGTACCGGAAAGGCCCCCCCACCCTGTTTACTGTGTTCAGGACCAGCCGTGTGACCCTATGATGGCTCTCTGTAGGAATCCAACAGCAAATAAAACCACCCTTTCTGTTACTCTGTCTTGTCAAAGCCACCGACTGGAAGCTGAGATTTCAGTAAACACAAGTCAGGGAGGCTCTTGGGTTTGGACTTTCCCGTCCTCCCCTTAGACACTCTGTTCCTCTTCAGCTGATTAAAATCTCATCCAGGGAAATATCTGGCTTTGCGATTGACGTCTAAAAGCCCCCCCAGTGGTATGTTTGTACTCTACTTGTCTAACCTGAGAGCTTTTTCTTCTAACTTCTAACTTAAATTGTCATGCCTGCCTCTTTTTTTTTATTCACACACATATGCATACATATAAAATTCACTCTGTGGTGGTTTAACCTACTTAAAGATTTCCTTGGTTAATTTGTGTGTGTCTGTCTGTGTTTGTGCATGTATATAAATTCTTATCATCTTAATGGAGTCTCAAGATATTATTCGAATGCAAATGCCTAGAAGTAGCCCGCAAATACACACTTTCTAAAGAGAGTCTTACAGAAAATAGAATTTCAAGCATCCCCCTTTAATTTACTTTTATCATTTAATATATGCCACGTTTAATATTGAATGACTTTACTATGTTGTCAGCTATCTGATAAACATTTAAAGCTGTATGTACCATGGAGCTGAAGATGAGTAGCGTTGTGTTTACTACAGCTACAAATGCAATGACCCAAGTGATTCATTGACTTGATTGAAAAAAGCGGATTGAAACTGCAGTGTTACACCACATACCACTTGGCCGTGTAAAATCCCTTGCTAGTGACAAATCTTGCAAAATAGTATGAGTCCCCTAACGCTGACCTTCCAGTGCACGCGTTTACATGCAGTGTGTGTGTAAGTTTCGCTCTCGAAGGCTTGGCTGCTTGTTCACGGCACAGCAGAAATGCTATACTTATATTCACTCTCTGTTTTCCAAGCTTCAGGACATCTGTGGGTAATTTTGTCTCTCAAATTCTATATTCCCACAATTCAGAGTTGTCTCCTACCGGTGACTGATTTGAGCCCCAAATTGCCAGGAGAGGCAAGTGTTCATCTTAGTGATGTCCAGCGTGTTGATACACAGTGATTAAATGAAACCAGTACAGAGGGCCAGAACTGCTCATCTCTGTCCTACATGTGACCCATATGTTGTGGTATTTAGTTTACACTGGTGTTTCCCCTGAAGCATGCGCACACACACACACACACACACACAGACACATACACACATATATATTTTTACATCTCTTTCTCTATCCCTCTAGGTTTAGCAGCACAGTTTTGGATGCTGTCACTCCCATTGACCCTGCATGATCTGAATGATTGTCTGCCACAGCTTCTCTGGATGAGGTGGGGTGTCGTGACCACCTGCGGCGTGCTGATTGGAGGCGTCGGCAGCCGTCATCCTCGTCAGACAAAACCTGACTGCAATCTGCCCGGCATCCAGGAGACAAAAGGGACAAACCCGGTTGCTGCACAAAGGTTAGGATGCAGTCCAGGTGTGGATTTGTGCATGTGAAACACGAGTCGTTATTGTGAGCTGGTCACTGTATCACATCTCTCATGAGGGTCGTAATCATATACGGCCCATAGTCCCTGAAGTCACCTCCTGGTGACGAACAGACCCACGTGTGACCTTCTGTGCTCTGCCTTATCAGCCCACCATGGTCCAGATCCAGATCCTGCTGCATTTGTGTCCAAATGTAACGTTGATGTGAAACTTAGAAGAACAATGAGCTGCTGGTTGAGATACAGGACCATGCTGGGGGGTCTTTGGGGGCTCTCTCCATGCCAGCAAGGGGGTCTGGCCCATTACATTTTGGTAAATGACATTATGATTCCATAAAATATTCTTGGATTAAATGTCCGCGAGTGACATTACCAGCACATTAAATATTCATTAAATTTTTGTGAATGACATTACCATTTAGAGCCGTCATTCCCAGTATTACTCACGGGAAGCCTTCTGCTTGAATACTAATTAAATTACATGCAGAATACTGTGGAGAGGGAATATACCCCTGTTCCTGGAGTTACTGGAGACAGTATTTCAGGGCTAATATTTCGCCCTTTAACATTGTCTCTACAATGGGATGCAAGAATTAGTGAAATCTGGGTGAACCAGAAATGTTTAGACCAGTGTTTCCTAACCCAGTCCTCAGGGTCCCTCAGAAGGTGCACATGGAGATGCAGACTTTTGTTTACTCATGTTTACTATAATTAAATATTTTTTTCTGGCTATTCCAGAAAACATTCATATTTTGTGGTTTTAAGAAAATCGGAAAATTGTGTACTGCACCAAATGGCATACAAAAAAATACATGGCGGATCAGATGGTCCAGAAGAGATTCTTAGGATTTCTGCTATCTGTCTGTGCTTATGCACCAGAGAGCTGAGTTCTCAAAGGATGATGCAGTGAGACTGCAGGACGACTACACTGGAGAATGGGACACCAACTGGCTCCACATCACTTATGCACAGGTCAGAACACTCCTCTCCTGCTTAAGCTGAGAAAACATTTAGGTGTCGATTCCCTCTTCGTAGTGATACTTAGCGTGTTAATTCTGGAGTCAATATAGACTGACTTGAAGTTTATATCACAGTGGAGTATGAGATCGTTTTCAGCGAAACACTTTAATAAAGTCACTAACTACAGCGTATTAACAAAATAATACAGTGATAAAAATCAATTCCGTTTTTTTTCTACAAAGGTTTTTAATCAAAAGTGATAGTGACTGACATGTTTATGTCCCAAGTCATAAATCATTAAAATTAGTTTACAACCATTTACTGCTGGTAAATACATACTATGATAATACATACTATGAAATGTACATGAGTTTTAAAGGGATTTGTTTTTAAATCCTTTGTTGAAACAGGACAGAAAATCAGCAAATACTTTACAACTCAAAAGATGTCTCTTTAAATCTGCTCATTTATGTCTGTACAATAAATAATTATAAAATATATCTCTGTTATGAATTTGTTGTTTTTTTTTTTTTAGAAACATATGTAACATACAAAACACTAACCGCTATAATTTCCGAAAAAAGACCAGCTATTTCGGCAAAGGGAAATGAGATTCCTGATTCTTGCCAAACTGCAAATTATACAGGGAAATCTTTTAGTAGACCAAGTTACAATTATGTGTTTCTGGGAATCAGAGATGATAAAATTTGTCAAATCGGTTTGGTTCATTTTTGATTAAAATGGCCTCAAGAATTATGTTTAAAATGTTCAGATTTTTACAGTTTACAAGTTTACAACATATACAAATGGTCCACAGAATCTGATATGAAACAGTTATGAAAAACGTCACACTATTACAGGAGAATTCCCACGCAGCATAAAATAATTGTGGTCCAAGAAGGGGACCATGGTTAACACCATTGAGCAGGACGACACAAGGAATGTTCTCGTCTTCAGTCGGGTACATTCAATGAACGTTACGGTTGAATCACTCACGTCCACATTGTCACATTGTATATCACAAGCAACCGCCAAGGAAGCTAGGCGACACTAATGCATGCTGGGTATGTTCTCACACTCAGTAGTCCTGTTTTTGCACCCTGCAGGTTTTCACACAGTTTTCTTGGGCCACGGTAATAGTGGGGATGAGATTGTAGAGAAACACCACCATTGTTGACCCCCCCTGCAGCTTCATAGTTTCATCTTCTTCACCACGGGGATGGGCATAACTTGATGGATTTTGGCCTTGTCTTCATCCGTCACCAGTTTTACCCAGTCGGGCTTGTAGTTGCCTTTAAAGCCGACAAACGCCAGTTTATCTGAAACAAGAGAAGCCACTTACACCTCTGCATTTTGATTCCAGAGAAATGGCCAGGAGCGCTGCATAATAAACAGTGATGCACAGCGGGGCTTTCAGTGTGTATAAACGGTGGAATTTATACACATAATAAAGAATGTAAACTGCTACTCGGGGTTGGGGCAGAATAGACACTTAAAAATGGCAATTATCCTGCTATCTGCAGCCATACCACCTGCAGTTCAGCCTTGGTAAACCACCTGAAGCTAAGCAGGTTTGGGCCTGGCCAGTACTTAGATGGGAAAGAAAGCTGGGATGCTGTGGGAAGAGGTGTTGGTGTGGCCAGCAGGGGGAGCCCATCCTGTGTTCTCTGTGGATTCCAATGCAGTGATGGGAACACTGTGCTGTAAAAATGGTGCCGTCCTTCGGATGAGACGTTAAACCAAAGTCCTGACTCTCTGAGTTCATAAAAGATCCCAGGGCATCTTTTGAAACAGTTTGGGTGGCACCCCAATGCCCAGGCAAACTTGCCCACTGTGGCCTTATCAAATCTGCCCTCCTGTATCTAACTGATGACTGCTCTTACTCAAAGCACTATACAAAAGCAACCAGCACCACTATGATGGCCCAACCTGGACCAGCCATCCTGCAGCCAGGAGCTCAATGTTGAGTGGGAGGAGTTAATAACTTATCATGTGATGCCCTAACCATAAACCCCATCATGTATGTGGCTTGCGGCTGCAGTGATGTGTTCCGCTGCAGGATGGCTGCTGTCTAGGTTGGGGCCACGTGCATGACATGTTCTCCATTGCTTCTGTAAATGGGTGTCTTGAAAAACGTAGCATTCATTCAGTTGATCTGGCACCTGGGCCTATGCTGAGAGACCATACTTCCACCATGTTATCTAAGCCTCTTCACTCAAAAGAGAAGACATGGATTTGGGAATTTAAGGACACTGGAAGCCTGTTACAGGTCCAAAAAAAAAGTGTGAGCGCCCTACATTTTACTTTCCTAAAAAAGGATGTTTGAATAGAGGCAGCATGGTGGTTAGCACTGGGACCTGGGTTCGAGTCTCTGCTGTGACTTCATGGGTGAGGAGTTTGCATGTTTCCCCATGTTGTCATGGGGTTTCCACCAGATGCTCTTGGTTTCCAAAAACATGCTGAGGCTAATTGGAGTCGCTGAATTGTCCATATCGTGGGTGATGTGTGTGTGCCCTGTGATGGGTTGGTGCCAAGTCGTGGTTGTTCCCTGCCTTGCATTCATAACCTCTGGGACAGGCTCTGGACCTCCTTCCCCCCAAAGTCCCTGAACAGGTTAAGTGGTTACAGGAGATGGATGGATGGATAAATTAGAGAGCCCCTGCTGCTTCTCTTAATCATCACAATACTCTGACAGCCGATTTTCTATTATTAATAACTGATTTTAAATAATGCACAGTCCATTTTCTGTAACCGCTTATCGTTTTCAGGCTCACAGAGGGTCCAGGGCCTTTCCTGGGGGCTATGGGAGGGAACAGCCCAGGGTGGGGCGCCAACACACTCACATGCACACCTAGAGGCAGTTTGGTTACTCCAATTAGCCTCAGCTTGACAGGGAGAATATGCAAGGTCCACACAGCCGGAACCATGGCGGAGACTTGAACCCGGGTCTGAGGTGAGAGGCAGCAGTGCTCACTGTGTCACCGTGCCGCCCCCTGCACAAAGCATATATAATATAATTAACAAAGTCAGGAATGTCCTGTGGAACCATATCAACAGGCAGGTGGCGGTACATCACACAGACTGATAACATGCATGCTGAAAGTTACCTTTCAATTTGACATTCTTCTCTGCTCCAAGCTGCTGAAGGATTTTGGTCCAAGGTCCTTTGGTAATGAGACGGCCTTTGGAGGTGATCATTACTATGGATCTAAGAAAACACACAGAGATAAACAAACACAGATTTTAACTGAGGTATCCATCTTCAGAAGCGGGGTCCATGTTGGACCTTAAATAGAACTTTCTCCTACAGGGACTGCTGTGTCACATAGGTGACTCTAAGCTCCTTCCAGGGGGTGCAAGGTGAGAGAGCGCAACCAGTCACAAATCCATCCATCCATTTTCTGTAACCGCTTGTGTTATTCTGGGTTATGGGGGGTCCAGAGCCTATCCTGGAAGCTACGCGTGCAAGGCAGGGAATAACCCAGGATGGGGCGCCAACCCATCGCAGGACATACACACCATTGACTGACACACACATGTACAACCTATGGGCAATTTGGCAAGTCCAATTAACCTTAGCATGTTTTTGGACTGGGGGGGGGCGAACTGGAGTAACCAGAGGAAACCCCATGACGACACGGGGAGAACATGCAAACTCCACACACGGAGACAGACCCAGGTCTGAGGCAACGGTGCTAACCACTGTATCACCATAGTCACAGATCCAGATAAAATTTGTAAAAAAAAAAAAAAACATTAATAAATTATGATACTCATCTAACACAAGTCAGATTTCCAAGTATAACTCTACAGTATAATTTAACTTGACTGAACTTTTGTTCAAACAGTAAAATCGCCTGTGCTCATTAATATGGTTATGCTGCCTGCCAGTGAGGATTGCAGCTCAGTGTGTGCTTCTTCATCAGAACGCTGCATCAACTGGCTGATGTGAAGCGTCTGGCAAGTGTAAAGGTGACCCTCACTCGTCTTTGAGGCCCGACACGTAGCTCTCGATCTGCGCAGGGATGCCCAGTAGGAGGGAATTTCTGAAGCTTTTCTTTTCCAGCACATTGCCACGGTGACCGTCAATGACCGTCAGCTGTACGCCTTCCTCGGGTTGGTACATCTTCTTCCCATTCACCTGCAGGAACACGGCACAGCCTATGTCACATCGCCTTCACCCCGAAATGGTGAGCCTAAGGAGCCGGCCTCAGGGGGTTGACAGGTCCACCGGAGCGCCCCGGATTCAAGCCACTCGGCGTGTCACGTTCCTCCGGAGCGTCCCGGATTAAAGCCACTCAGGTTTCACGTACCTCCGCGTAGGCAAAGTCCTCCTTGATATGGAAAAAGCGAGTGTTGAACGACTCCAGTTTGACCTCCAGCAACTGTTCTGTCACTTTGTTCTGGAAACGCAGAAAGATTCAGACAACTCTGTATAAACCAGGTTACCCAACTATAAATCCACCTGGACTAGCATAAACACAGGGATTAATTACTTAACACGTGTTGAGTTTAAACGCGAGCCAGGTGTTGCTTTTATAGAGCCTGGAGCTATTTGCAGGAAATTTATGACGTCAAACTGACCCTCAAGTGAAGACGAAGATGACGCTTAAAAGCCCCAGAGAGGAGCCGAAGGTGACGGCGATGAAATCCATCAAACGGCAAATCAGAGACGCGGATGTACCATTAATAAAAGCGTATCCAGAAGGTGCCCTACCTGCGACGCGCCGGACAGCTTCTGAGGGAGGGGCACGTCCACGACGGGCATCTCCGCGTACTTGGGGTATGCCTGGGCCACACAGTCGCTGGGGCCGCTGCCCCTGGGTATGACGGCCTTGATTTTTACACGCTCACAGCCCTTCAGAGAGCAGAAGGCAAAGTCCTCCTTGTCGTTGTGGGCTTTGACTTTCAGGAAGAGGAGTCTGGGGGAGGAAGAGGACGGGGGCGGCCATACTGATCATTAAGTGGGAGGATACATTGCGGCAATAAATATGTAAATAAACGCATTTCATCTCCCGCTGTCCACCCATCCATCATCTAACTGGTTATTCTGATCAGGGTCTGGGGGGGTGATGGGGGCGTTGGGTGCTGGAGTTGATGGCAGCCCAGTACAGGCAGTGACTTACACTCTGAAGGGGTGTAACACACGTCTGTATTCACGCCTTTATGGGGACTATCCATTCATTTCTATGGGCAAATCCCTGAAAATAATTAGTTTCTAGTTTTATTGTCACATGTTTTAAGGACCTTTGTGACATTCTTATGCTGCAGTTTCAGGTTAGGGGGCTCCCCTGAAGGTATGGGGCGGGCTAGGTAATTACCTCTAATTATGAATTACCATAATAGACAGTACTTTTAATTTCCCAATTTCTGTCAGAAGTGGGGCGCAGGCCTACCCAGTGTCTTCCTCCCAGTAATAGTAGCCGCGGTTCTGGTGAGAGTGCTCCACTTTATTCCTCTGCAGGGTTTTGAGGAAGACACCAGTCTTCCTGGTCTGTTTGGTCAGGCGATTGTGAATATCAGAGATGATGGTGAACGTGGTCCCTCTGGGATAGCAGAAACCCACACTGATCCAGTCGTCCCTATGTAAAAAAATAAAAATAAGACATATTAACCACAGTCCAGCAAATCAAAGGTCACTGCAATTATTTTCTTATCTCTGCACAGAATGTCAGTGTAAAGCAATTCACCCAAGTGACCTCTAGGTGGAGCCAAACTACAAGTGGGAAACAAAACAGCATTGGGGTCACTGAGGACTCCAAAAACAAAGCCAAGTCTGCAGCCGTAAACCGTAAATAACACGTCTGGAATGTGCGCATAACATCTCTGTACAATGCCATAAACTTAAAGAATGTCGAAATAAATGATTCGCCCCCTTCGGCACACTGGGGAGCGAGGAGCTCCTTCGGCAAGGCAGGCCGGGTCACGTGTGGGGAGGAGGCCACTGACCGTCACTCCGGCAAACACCGCCGCCGACGAGTGGAGAGGGATAGCTAAACACGGCGAGGCGGCGTGTCACCACACATCTGAGCTACGCTGTAAATATTCTCCCGGAAAGAAGCAGGAAGGCTCACACCCCCGAGCTGGCACTCGGATTAGGCTGCGGACCGACCTGCTGAAGTTAATGAGCCACACGGTGACCTCGGCGGGGGCGGCGCCACTCCAGTGCACCGTGTAGCCCTTCCCCAGCATCACCACGGGCTGGTACTGCTGGTAATGGTTCTTCTTCCCCAGGGCCCCTTCCAGAACCAGAGGATGATCTGGGTACTCGTCCTTGAACATCCTCATGCTCAGGTTGGCTGGATCTCGCGTCTGGATATATACCTGGGGGGGGGGGGGGGGTAGGGTATACAAGGAGAGCGTAGTAAGAAGACCTGTAAGAGGTCCATGGGGGGGTCTCCCCCCTGAGTCTTCGTCGACCGTCCAGGGAGCATGATGAAGATAGTCCTGACCTGAGCATAATGCCCACTGCATATTGCCGCCCGCCAGTCGGGCACGTCGATGCAGTCTGGGTGGCGTAGGAGCCAGTTGTCCTCCTTCACCAGGAAAGCACCCGGGTACTCGCTGACCGAGCCGTCTATGTCGTGGAAGATGGTGGTCTTGTCGCCATCCAGCTGCATCTTGTTGAACCAGGGACCGGGTTCTCCAAAGAAAACCCGCGACGAGATCTGATTGGACACGAAGGTGGCAGGCAAAGCTTTATCAGGGATTCCCTCCCTTTATGCTGGCATCCCGGCCAACTCGGCGGCCAGTCGGCTGGCTTACCGGGACGTTGTCGAAGGTGATGTCGCTGACGTTGTTGTTGGGGCAACTCTGCCAGGAGTTGTTGAGGCGGAAGCCCAGCGCGCTGGTGTGGCGGCCATCCAGGGCCACATACTTGCGAAAGGTGCAGTTGTGCACGTTGATGGGCCCGTCGTAGATCTGCATGCCGCGGATGGGGAAATCCCTGCTGGCCGAGATGAGACGCGGCATCATTCCTGTAGCTGAAGCTACACTGGTCTCACAATCCCACATGTAGAGGGCGCTGTGCGACTTGGAATGTTTGGACTGTGTTAACGTGGTGCCCTTTTAGTTGAGGGAACATCTGAGGGACCCCAGTACTATAAGCTGATTAACACCAGCAAAATACCCATCAGTACCATGAAGGCACTCTGATTGGCCTGTAGTATAAGCTAAACGTCTACTACCTGATGACATGACACAGCTGCTAGTGCACTGAACCATGGGACACGGGAATGCGAGGTAAGAAAGGGGACTAAACATAAGCTGAAATAACCTGTTTTGCACACCACGTCGCCCTCTGGTGGCAGGTGATAGCCGTGTGTGCTGTGCGGAAAGGATCCTAACATACATGTCCGCCGGTCACTCACACTCCTCTGGGGAGGGCTCTGCCAGTCAGATCTGGGCCTCCGGGCCCCCAGTTCCGGCTGTCCGGCTCAGACGTCCCTCTGTTCTCGCTCTCCCCCACAAACAGGGAGTTCCTCACCTCCTGCCGTGAGCCGTCATCGTCGGGGAAGGTCCCCCCACTGCACACAGAATGCACCCCCCCTCAGACTGAAGCGTGCTCCCGCTTTTCCAAAGTGCCCATGTTGCTTGGCTCTTTCTGACAGATACCCCATATAAGGAATTTTTCAATTAAGAGAGGTTTGGGGGAAGCCGTCTCCTGACCAGCCCCTCGTCAGTCTGGCTCCCCAGACGGCGACAGTGATTGGCTGTCTTACCTTGCAAGCGTCAGGCCAATTCCATTATCAGCAAATCTAAGGAGATAAAGACTTTTGTTAAGGGGGTACAGATTCATTCAGTCAGAAGCACTTCAGACAGCATTGTTAGATGCTCGGGGCTCTGAAAGTGAGAGAAACGTCTTTTTTTTCCCTCCTTGACCTGACAGGGCTTCGGATCGCACCACAGTGGCTGGGGGGGGGGCACGGCACTCACTGGCAGTCATCTAACCAGACGTCTCCTCCACGCAGCCAGGCTCCATGGTCCTGGTTCTTGTAGGCAATGAAGTGGTGGATCAGGGCAGGAACACGTGGCTTAAAAGGATCCGAGTCCTGGTGCGGCCCATACCTGCAAGCACAGAGACGCTGGACTGAGGGCTGCAGCACGTCAGCACAGGCCACACACACGCCAGGCACATACAGCCACAGCACGTCAGCACAGGCCACACACACGCCAGGCACATACAGCCACAGCACGTCAGCACAGGTCACACACACGCCAGGCACATACAGCCACAGCACGTCAGCACAGGCCACACACACGCCAGGCACATACAGCCACTGTCAGTCTAATTAGCAATTTAATTTCAGCAACCAGGAGCTGAGGTTCAGCGCCACCCCCACCCACGTGACTTTCTGAGCTCCGGCCCAGCAGCACCCCCCACTAACTGGACTTTCTGAGCTCTGGCCCAGCTTCACAGGCTGCTCCTTCTAGGCTGCAGCATACGCCAGTTTTCCAGCTGTTCCTAAACCCAAACCAGCCTCAGTACAGGGAGTGGGTACACTGGTTCAAGCAGGAGGGTAATCAGTTTAAACTGAGTACTTAAGTAGTCGGGTGGAAGGGACAGCTGTAGATAGACCCCTCCCACCAGGAACCCACCTGGGGTCCCCAGGCAATGAGGTCATCACAGTGACGGGGGCCGTAAAGGAATGCTCACCTGGCCCCTACCAACGAGAGGAAGGGCCTCTTGTCTTTAACGCTGGCTTCTGTCGTTTTGACTCCGTTGTCCAGCATCAGTCCGGCCTGAAGCATCACATTAACTTTAATCACAGTCCATTTATGTCCAACGTCAAATGAAACACATTCACAAAACTGAAGTCAAATCAATTTCTATCAGGATTGTAGCTCAGATTAATGCGTCAAATCCATTTACACCGAAGTGTTTTGCTTGTCGCGCTTAAAGGTAACAGCACAGTTCTATTCATTAAGTCTCGGTGGCTGCTGTCCTCAGTAACTCCACCAGTAAAGACATATTTTATAATGCACAGTACAGTGTGAGGACGTCATCTGACCACACCACACCAATCAGCTCCCCTATATTGAGCCCGCCCACCTAGACCCGCCCCACCAGCTCCGCCCTCACCCTGAAATTGGAGTGTGCGCGGTTGTTCTGAAAGAGTCCCATGGGGGTGTGCTCTGTGCGGCCTGGGGAGTACATGCCCTCAGAGGGCCCGGTGGCAACATGGTGAAAGATGAACCAGAAGCCGGTCTCCTGTAGAAACAACCCAAGATGGTAGACAATGGGGGGGGCGTGGTCAGCCCGAGGGGGAGACAAAGGAACTCTGCATCCCCTAGGACATCTGCAGGACATCTCTGCTCACCTCGGAGCCTGCTGCCGCACAGTTGATTAGGTTGTTGTTCGGGTTAGCTATCCAGAAGGTGGACGTGGCACTGCAATGACAAACATGGCTACTGAATGGCTCATCCTGGATCATATATAAACACTAGTTTCCATACAGAAAAGAAGCACAAATGGCTTACAGGACATTAAATTAAACACACACCTATGTAAGGCGTACATATATTTGACATACATATGTTTGCATGATCTTTTTGATGGTCCGATTTAATATCTAGCAATCTAGCAATTGTGCATGTCATATGTTTGACACTTTTCAGTTCTCTACACTGTCCTCTAGTGGTGGCCTTGGCGTGACACACTTTGTTGCACTCCGTCCCACTGGCTCGCGTAAGTGTTTACTGAAGGTAGACACCTGGCTGGACAAACTCATTTCAGACCTGCCTGTGTGTGTCAGGGTTCGCCGCTTTGTGCTAATGAAGGGGGACTATTGGGCCAGCCCAGTAATTATCAGGTGAGGTTTGTGATGGTGACCACAGCCTTTACACACGGCCCCCTGCCCCCGCCAGCTGCCAGGGCACAAAAAAAATAAATCAGGAAATCTGATTCTGTTTACCTTGACGCCGGCCCCTGGAAATCTATTATTTCCAAGAGCACAAGAACTTAATTCTGATGATATTATAGAGTAAGCACAGAGCCATGAAGCTATTTGATGCTTGGCAGGTCTGGCCGCAGAGCCTGAAACACGGATCACAAAGAAACCACAAAGCCTAAAATATGTCTCAAAACAGCTGTAGGAAACCGAGGAGAAGAATCTTTTCTCTGAAAATGATTGTTTTTAATTCCCCTGTTCCCTCTGTGGCTATATTCCTTGAGGATCTTCATGGACCGGGCAGGCTATTCCATAACTACCTGTTTTTTTAAAGCAAAAATGTCATCCTTTGTACAGACTGCTGCGCGCTCTCCTCCTTGAATTCAACTAAATGCCGGCAGATTCATTCGGAGTTTAGGGCTGACTGAAGTTCTGCCAAACTGAACAGCATAAATCGCAGCTTGATGATTTTATTTTTTATTGTGAACATTTCCCAAAAAAAAATTGAATATCACACACAAAAACAGTCCTGCTTAAAATTAAACCTTGGGAGAGAAATAAACCTTTTTGTGGAAAACCTGCACTCAGCATTCAAAAATAATAGCTTGCGTCTGCCGGTAAATGATTTGTGCAGCAACAGAGAGCCACAGAAGTGATTCCCCCACATCTCTGCAAGATGACCTCAGATTCTCCGATTCTCCTACTGTGGACAGGCTGAGGACTGGAACGGCCTCATACCTAAAGCTGGCAGAGAAGCACAGAGCAGCTAGGCTTTCTGTTGGGCATGCTACACATCTGTCCACCCATCGACCATAACTGAAAATCCACTGACAGGACATCATGAGTCTACAGTCTATCCCGGGAAATACTCAGCACAAAGCAGAGGACCTTAGTTGCTCTCTGGAAACCCAGTTAAGAAGCTGCTTCAATGTCAAACTTCTGTAACAATTTGCACAATTTTCTCCACCAATCAGATTCTCCGTCTTAATGCCATGCCTTAAAATGTCATGTCTGTATGTTTATATGTCTTAGCATTTATATGCTATTTATTACTTACTTTTCATTGCACTAAAACCAACAAGAGCGATATTTCAACTCAGAGTACGATTCCACCCATCATATGAGACGAGCTGACAGTAAAAGACAGCATGACGTTGACTTGACTTTGGAAACCAGAGTACTTTATGAAATCCCAAATAAATATTGTGAGAGAACGCAAACCTGTCACACACAAAGCTGGGGACAGGAATCGAACCCACAACCCTGGAGGCTACAGAGCCACCCACAGGATATAGCTCAAAAATAAAACCTAACTTAAAGCTCTTATTTTGAGAAAAAAAAACAAACTGATCTCAGAAATTGAGAAATCTCAGTTTGCAGCGTCCTTATGAGATTAGCACCAGTGAAATGCTGAACTGCCATCAGGGCTTGCCTGCAGTCCTGCCGCGGGTTGGCCACGTAGCCTGGGTAGGCGCCATCGGTGATATCCCGACACATGCGGCTGTCACGGTCAGAGGGCAGCAGGGTTCCCGCCTTCACCAGCAGCCCCAGGCAGTGGTCGAAGGTGTTCCTCTCCTCAGGACCGTCCTCGGTGAAGAAGCAATGACCCAGGGCGTCATAGCCTACCACATCCTGCACCTGCAGGCGACACAGAGCCAGTGCGGCTGCAAGTCGGGG
>JABFEB020000008.1:6591355-6618822 GCA_019775895.2 Stomatorhinus ivindoensis | reverse complement strand
CCGTAAGAGCCGGCTCTTTTAAGGGAGCCGAGCCAGAAGAGCCGAATCTTTGAAAAGAGCCGAACTTCCCATCACTAGTGGAAATTGGACGCTGTAACAGCGCAAATATATATGTAAAATACCTACGTATTTGCGCTGATAGGACAAGAACCTTTACATGCTAATTCGTACTTCATTTGCGGAACAAAGGTTAAAATGCAATTTCTTCTATTTATTTATTTATCCTCATATCCAACTTTGAGATTTTTAATTCGAGGCATTTACATGTATGTAGCAGTTTTATTACCTTGTAAATAGTCTATAGGGTTTGCAAACTACCCCAACGCTTTTGATACAGCTAGTTTTAGGCTTATAATGGAATGATACAGATTTGCCATAAGATTTCTTGCATGAGCATGAGCGTCACGCAGGATGCGTAAATTGGCAGCCCCGCTTTTCCGCTGTAGCATGCTACTGATTGCTGCACGTATCGCTATTAAAGGTATAGGTTGTATACGTCCCTGGTTATAACTAATGTTATAACGTGTGTAATAAAGCAAAACATCAGATTATTTCATCCAAGCTTAGATAAATCGTCAAGGGTTCCCAGCTTTGGCGTCGATCACAAACGCCGGTCCCAGGCGCGCTCACGGCTGATGATGTCGGTTTCGTTCCCGTAACCGGGTCCCTGCAGCGCTTACACGGCTCGGTGGCACTGGGACAGCGGCATGCTTCAAAGCAGCTAAATTAGCTGCTTTGAAGATCGATGATTAAAACAATCCCGGCCGTCTTGGGATGGAGTGTATTCTCACGACAGGTCAACCGGTCCTATGGACCCCCCTTCCAGCCCTAATATAAATAATCCGCGCCGGGACGAGCACACTTTGGGGGGAAATACCACAACGCAGAAGCGCTGCCATCCTGCCTTGATCTGTCTTACAGATTCACTTCACGTTAATTACAAATAATTCAAGAAACTCAACGCTTTGGATCAAGCTTAATTTACATACTTCAATTATTCATAGTTGGGCCTGCCGTATGGCTGATGAATGGATTGATGCTTTGCCTGAAACTGAAACAGAGACTGTTTTCCTTATTCTTCCTGCGGTTTTCTCCCAGTTTTCACATTTGTCAGTAGACGGGTGCCCGAGTTACCCCAGTCCTCAGAGCTGAAGTTATTTTACGCCGCTTTACCTGTGGGGACTGAGACACACACACTGTTTGTGTTTGAGACTAATCTATATGTTCAATGCATAAACACACTCAATATGCCATATGACCCCATCCAAAATAAATCGCTAATACTGCATGGCCCCATCATTACTTTACACAAACGACAGAAAGTACAGCCTCATTCAGGCATGTATCAGGCTGAGGGCGGTTCTGCACGCACAGGATCACATGATAAGCTGGGCTGATATCCCTCATCACAAGGGCCTTGATTCCCCATCAAAAAATGTGCACATTCCTCCGGAAGTTAATTACTGTGGCGGCGGTGCGAGGCAATCACTTCTGACAGGCTGTTCCTAGGGGAGACTGGCAGCCAAAGTCGTCATCCTCCATTTAAATGACGACGTCCCCTGGAGCAAGAATCTTCTGAGGCATAATATTAAAATTCTAAATCGGGTGGCGACATTGCCCTCCACAGTCCATGTGACCGTCCGGCAGCGTTCGTGGAGACCTCACCCCAGTTCTAAAAGAGGCTAGTCTCGCCATGCGGTGGAAGGGTGGGTCACTGATCCTCCGAACACACATGCCTCCGCCTCCACAGTTAATTCTCTACTAGGCCTCCGCGTAAGATCTGGCCCACAGGAACGTAAACCGCTAATGAGATGGCGTCCAAGGCTCATTTGGAAGATGCTGGGGAGGAAAGCTGCTCTCCATCGTTTCTCAGACTGTTAACCGTGCAGCCGAGGGTTCAGCTCCCATGGCGTTTCACCCCATCTTCACAGCTCCTACTTTTACGGTGCATCTCACCATCCCCGTGCAGGTGAGGGCTGTACAGTGTCCGAAAACAGGTACCAATTTCTACCTTTGCTTGTCACTGGGGCTGTAACCTCAAGGGTCTGCTTTACCTAGCTGTAGGTAAATGTACCTTATAAGATACAGAAATGGACTATGAGGAACATTTTTGCACCATTAGGGTTACATTAATGTTGTTTGTTCCTCAGAGTTCATCTTCGTACCTTAAAAAGTACAATTACCTCCTGCTAGGGTACAATTGGCAGATCTTTGAGGGTACAGCCTCAATGACAAGCAAAGATACAGCTTGGTACTCTTTTTATTTTTATTATTATTGTTGAGCTGGGAAATGTGGGCAGGGGTGGCCACCACCAATGTCACATTACCCCCCCCCCCCCCCCACCTCTCCCCTCAAAGAGCATTCCTAATCGCAAACTGGGGGAGATACTGGAGCCAATAAGGGACCAGGAGGCATGGATTAAATTCGGGTCTGAAGAATTAAAAGCAGAGTCACCCACCACCAAAACGGGAAAGTCTCAGTCAAGCGTAAACTTGCTGCACGCCATTACCGGCAACTTTAAGACCAACTGGCAACGCGTGGAAACGGGGAATACGGGTCCTCCGGGGAAACGTGTCATTTCAGACAGGGTCCTGGCCTTTAAGATGCCCTCAGCCACAGTCCTCTCCCCCTAAAATTGTAACGGTAGGAATTTGAACATTTATCACAGGCGATGGATCTCCAGGAAATCCTGGCAAGATCTTAGAGGAGACCCCGAGGAGTGAGATATGAGCTGCATTTTGTTTATCTGCTGAAGAAAATGCCATCCTTGCTTCCATTCCATGGTGCTCAGATCCCTGATAAGCCCAAGAAAGGTGCTTTTCAGTCTTTAGAAGACAATCCACGAGGTAACACACACAATACTAATCAGCCTCAAGTTCCCATACCATGTTCTAATTATGAGTTGTTAAGGTGACAAGCACCTACACCTCAGTATTCAGTAGTAAAAATCGCCCAAATCTCTCTTCCCAGCTTATTATTTTGCACACATGATAAAATAAAGCCAATAGACTAAAATCATCAAGGCATGAATTATTTAAAATAGGTACAGATATTTACTTTTCACCAGAACATCTTATTTCATTCACTGTAGGGTTTCCCACCAACTGCCAGTCAGGGAATTTTTAAAACCCTTTGTGTTTATGCACCCCCTGCCGTTACGGTGAAGTCTAATTTTGCACATGAGTCCTATAATTAACTCTACCCCACTGTGGGAAATTGTTTTCATTATATGCATTGGATGCCCCCTCCTACCTGTACCTACTTCTAGGAGAATAAGGATGGAATGCATGCGTAACAACCCAAATCTGCCAGCAGGGGGCATGTGCTGTGTGCTGTAAGGCCTACACCAGCCACACAGGCAAAAGGTCAACCGATGGGCCAACGGTTAGCGACTCCAATGGGCAGATTGTAACAGCAGGCACCTGGCTAATCTGATTTGCTGAGATGAAAAAAAATCAATACTTCTTTAGAGAAATACCTAAGAACTCGAAGGAGGCTTTCACGCGGGTGTGGTTGTTTTCACAAGTTACACAATAATGGCGATATTTCATCAATCACCCGTAACATCAAAAGGCAGAGATAATGGGAGATTGACCGTTTACACTTGGTCTCTTGTATGGCTGCACGATACATTTATACAGCTAAATATGAGAGCATTTGACAGGACGGGAACATTGCTTCCTGTTGCTACACCAGGGTTGCCCAAGCCCATCCTGGAGACCCTCCAGCCTGCACAGCTTATGTTCCGTCCCCTAATTTAACACACCTGATACAGATAATCGGGCCCTTCTGTAGCACATTAGTATGTTATGTTGAAGCTCAGCTGCCTCTAATACTGAGATATTATTGAAGGGTCTGATTATCTGAATCGGGTGTGTTAAATTAGGGCAGCACCTAAGCTACTCAGGGCTGCAGCACTCCAGGACTGCAGTTTGACACCCCTGCGCTACACCCATGGTCCCTTCAGAAGATCTAACTGCGATTTGAGATTAAGGGAAACTAATCTGCTTTTTGGAGAGGGTGAGATGATGCTTACAATGTTAAAATAACATAACCTAAATCCCATAATTCTAATTACCCATTATTACAAAGAAATTACCATGCACATGCAGTCCGGGGTCGTGTCAGACCAGGACATGCCACCTCTGACGGGCTTACTGTCAGCTAACCTGACGGAGAGCTACCCACAGTCATGCCAGCATTGAGTGGGACTGAGCTCGACAGAAAGTGAGAATTTAATAAATCCGCCAAGCTACCAATGTAGAATCCAGACTTCCTCGATCACACTGAGCTGAACTCCACTGCCTCCCTGCACGCCAAAGTCTTTCATTGGCACACGGAGGCTTTTAAAGTTATGCAACAGTTGTAGAAGTATTACTCTATGTGTGGATGCGCACAGGCAGGTAGAATGTACTGCTTCTCGGCAAATTCGAGAGTCCTCACCTGCCCGCTGCGGTCCGGCTCACAGTTACACAAGCTGACCACCCCCCCCCTCCCCCCCGCACCCCGTTACCCGAGGCTGGCTCCCGGATTAATCCTGCAGAGCCCCTGGGTTCGAATAACATGCGGTGACCCGTAAGCCAAGTTCAGCTGCGTATCACGGGCTAACCTACTTTCTGACTTTCTGAGCCCCGTGAGGGTTCTGCAAACCGAGGAGAACCCAGAAGAACACCGGCTTCCAGAATCAGGTTACAAAAAGGGAGCAATACCACAGAGCATCAATAAAAAGAAACAAATGCTTGACATGGGAATTTAAACCAAATAATTTCAATCAAAAACACAACAGGAAAACTCCTTTCTTAGCGATTTGGTGAGGCGTACAAACCCATTGGCAATAGGCTTCCAAACATCACATTCCTCCAGGAATTGGTTCCTGTACCAGCATGGGGGGGGGGAGTGAAATGCCCCCAGCTGGACAGAATCATATGGGAGTGACCTTGAAAAATACACCATCGCTTTCCCTCAAACAGTCAGGAGAATCCCTCTGGCTCGAGACAGTAACCTTCATGTAATCAAGCCTTTTTTCCAAATATATCTTAGGAAGCCCTGGGACGCATGGAGGCTGTGTCATCACCCAGCCGGAAGCCCTTCGTGAATCCCCACAGATCCAGCACTCCAGGTTACCCAGTAAAAAAAAACAAAAGTGAATGAAATACAATATTTGTATGAACTGCAGGCTATCAGTTCTCAGTTCCATTCTTGATGCTTGGCATCAAGATTGATTTATTCATCACATTCATGTTCTTCTTTGGTTACACTGAGTATCCAGACAGGCAGGGTGACACGCCCCTTTATGAGAAAATTAAGGTTCTGAAAAAAATCACCTGTAACCCGTAACCATGAATGAAAGATGGAAAACGAGTCTCAGACTTCGAAAGACACTATATGTAAGCATAAGCTCGGCGAAGTATAATATCAAGATATTTAATGGTGACAGTGTTGTGCTCTCATTGTGTACTCGGGTACAGTCTCTGAAACAACCCTTTGATAGCATTTGCTGACCTTGGACCTTGACCTGGTTTGGCGCACAGGCAGGACAAGGGAGGACTTCAAACTCCTCAGCCTGATGCATGGAGTAGTCGGTGCTGGACACCACCACCCTGTCTCTGGCTCTCCAGCTGCTGCCGACGTCCGCCAGCTCCAGGATGCTGGTGTTGGAGTGTGTGTCGATGGTGATAGTAGCCTGTGGCCTCACTGCAAGCACGCACACACACACACACACACACAGGACAGCGCCAGTGAGTGAGCGGGGGTGTCCGTGACCCCGTCCTGTTCCCGCTGTATCTCGCTCTGACGACAGCGCGCTTGTTTACACTTACTAACTCGGACGTAAAACCATAAAATTGCTGCATCTAATCAAAATGACAAGGAAAATGTCAACGGTAAAAATAAATAAAACTTTAAATACACAGTAATAACTGGTGCCTTCAAATAAACTGCTGTCGTCTGACGATAACGCCTGTATCAATTATGAGGTATGTAATGGACAGTAATGAGAATCCGGAACTTTCCTGAGAAGTGCAAGCGATGGCACAACCTAGCCTATCTAGGCCTCATGAGAAATGAGGTCACCTTGCTTGTAGTGAGGGACTGCAGTACATTAAATATACAGTCGTAACAGTGAAGGTCACAGTAAGCATCACGAAAAACAAAAGCTGAGAAATAAACATGCGTGCGGTTAATGTGAACCTCGAAACTCCTGGCACATCTGATTAACGACACCGCAAATCTCAGCTTGGAGGGAAAAAATACAAGCTCTGCCTGTCCCAGGCTTCCGCAACAGTGTGTTACCTGATCTTATCGCTTCCCTGAAACCCATATAAAAACTTATCTGTGTCAAAAGCTAGAAATATACATTTCAGCTGTGTACAGAATTTCCCTCTTCCCGGTGCCACCTAGCTGAACTGTGTGAGGTCACCTTGTAGGTAAGGGGAAATCAGTGGCATAGGTACCATTTCAGGTAGAAGGTTCAGGTCCAGAAAGTACAAATCCAGAACAAGAGTTTATTTCAACCAAGCAATTAAGTATAAAGAGTTACATTCACATATTACTAAACTGGTTGGTTGAAATAAAATCTTGGTCTGGATTTATACTTTCTGGACCTGAACTGTCCACGACTGGGTACCATTGTTTAAAGAGAATCCTCATCCACAGATCTGTGCCTCTGCCTAAGTACCTATGAATTAACTTGTGTGATTCCTAATGATCACATGCTTGAGCACAGACAATCTAGCTACCTTCCTCTGCCCCAGACAATAAAGCAAGCTGCCTCTAGGGGTGGACAGTTCAGATCCAGAAAATACAAACCCAGACCAAGATTTTGTTTCAAATAACCAATTGAGTATAAAGAGTCACAGTCACAGAGTACTCAATTACTTAGTTGAAACAAAACCTTGGTCTGGATTTTCTGGATCTGAACTTTCCACCTCTGCCTGCCTCTGCCCCATCAATCATGTTGGCTGTTATTTTGACTGCAGTTGAATGGGTGAAGGTACCATTCTACCAGAGGGGGTGCTGATAAGCGGTACAGGCTGGGTGTTCACCTCGCATACGTACCGAGTTTCCCACAGAGAAAGCGTACTCTGTAGTCCTGACACGTCCCATCTGGCTGATCTTTATTGAGACACACAAATCCATAGCTCCTGTCAATCTTGTAGAAGATTTCTCCAGTCAGGTTGGAAGGCACCCCATCCCGGGTCTCCACCTTTAGAGAGGGAAATCAAAGCATCAGTATGCTTCCTCAGAGCAGCGCAGGGTCTGTCCTGAACTGTTACCCACGGCATTCAGCCTGCCTCATCTTCACAGCAGACCACGGCTTCATCCGCACGTGTGTGGGCAGAGTGCTCCACGTGCTTTTACCTTTGTTTCGCTCACAAAACAGCATGCACCAATTCTCCACATACGAGTGTACGAGAAAGAATTCCTAAAGGACTCACGTTGGTATCTGAAGGACCATGCACATGATGGAAGGTCAATTGAATTTTATATCCAAGGACATTTTGACCCAGACCTCGATATTCATCTAATGTAATGTGATTGGACAAAATGTCCTGAGGCGGTACACATCCTTGCAGAATAATCTCAACACTGCAGAAAGACTGGGATGTGGTGCTGGCCTCATTGGTCGACACCCACCTCAATGTCCAGGGGACTGTTGCAGGTCCGATCGGGAAAAGCCTTGTGGATGTCAGCCAGTTTCTCCCAGTCCCCAGTCCCCCTCTCGTCATCCCGGTTGAACCAATTGGTCCACTCGGCCTCTATAGGAGACGCATGGCACGAGTTCCATTTTACCCTCCAAATACAAGATACCACTGAGATCTACACTCAAAGCTTTACTTCCTCTCAATTTGACCCCTCTTAGTCTAATTGCAAACAACGATTGAAGGGCTTTCTCCCAAACTCTCGCTCATGACGGAATCACAGGGCACAGCGAAATTACACCGCCTGCCTAGGCTTCATCAAAAGTAAACACAGAGCATAGCACTCAAGATTCCCCCCCAGCACCATAAATGACCGTGATAACCTTGAGAAGTGAGGAAAACACAGAAAAACTACACCATGGTTATGGGTGGAAATCAGACGCCTATTTTTCATGAGAAAAACCAGAAGAGGACAATCGTTCCTTAGACAGTTATTATATTACTCTTGAACGCCTACTGTCAGTGGCACTGTGAAAATGTTTGAAATAATATCAGGAAGGGCCCAATTCTCTGTGGGTCCCTGGAGCTCTGTGGTTAAAAAGCTGGGGTTACCTTGCATCCACTGACTGGTGGCAGTGATGGTGAAGGGGTCACCGTACACCGACTGGAAGACACGTGAACTTTGAGCTTCTGAAGAAGCCTTGGTGCCTGTTAATTTCAGCACACCAGTAAGTCAGAGAGAGGATTTATGTTCTAACATGTCATTATTGTCTATAGATGATTTTAGCTCTTCATAACAATGCTTAAGCACCCTGCTCCTTGTTCAGTAGTCAACCTCCAAACCCTTGCTAAGAGTTGCACCATCTAGGTAAAAACTATCCAGTAGCCTGAAATGAATTTTGGACAACTTGGGTACTGTGTCTCCTGAAGAATCTTGGGGTACTGCTGGTTTGACTTTGTGTTGAACATGTCGTTGCTCAGGGAGTCCCGAATGAGGCACATTACCTGCATTGTGAGGGAGCATCAGTTACTATACTACGGCCATGTGGCGCATTTCCCTGAGTGTGATCCGGCTCACGGGATCCTCATTAGGGACCCGAGTGGCTCGACCAGGCCAAGGGGACACTCATGTAACACCCAGCTGCAGCAGGCAGACGGCCATTTCTGGAGGTTGGGACTGGACTGCATGATGGCTTGGGGGGGGGGGAGTCGCCAACTGGGATCCCAAGGTGTGTCGTCATTCGGTGGCCAAGGCAACACACTGTATCAGTGCATGCTCCCCAACCTGACCTGACCTGGTAAAAACTCAACTTTCTAATCACACTGCTGTCTACTCCCCTAAAGCCTTCCCTTCTCCTCACATAGGTTGATTAAGGAACCTTCTGGTCACGTGTGTGGCTCCTTTAACCAGCATTCCATACTTTGCATACTAGAAAAAGCATGCAGGACCTCACCTTGGTAGATGGCGTGATCTTCCGTGGAGGATGATGAGTCTCCTTTGACTGTGATAAAGGTCCAGGGGTGTCTGTTGAGGGAAAAAAAGGATGAGAGAGAAAAGGAGGGAAAAACTCTCCTACAGAAACGATGTCACTTGACAACTTCCCTCTGACTGACATTTGTAGGAAATGTAACTGGCAAAAGAACCCAGAAGTTTGGCATCAAACTCTTGTCTATCATCTACAATTGCCTGTTACTTAGAGGATTAACTGCAGGAGGCAGTTGGCTTTCCTAAATATATGGAATAATGGGTTTGGAATACAAATGTTCCTAAACCTCAACCTGTTTACACTTCACACCTGATTCAGATTACAATAAATCATACTAAAAACACCAGTGATTGTTTGTTCACATGCAGGCTAACAACACAAGCAAAATATGTGCATGAACTTGTGGATTTTACACCCATAATGCAGTGAGGGACCTGTTACCCAGCCATGAAATGCAATTCTAGGCACGAGTGCTATTTATGATTTCAAAACCTTGCATGTTACAATGTTGCTGGCAGACCATAAGCCATACCCTTCCATCTGAATTACTTGGCGCCAGTGTTGGAGCAGAAGGCAGCACTGCGCTCGATGACCCCCACCACGACATTTCTTTGGGGTGTGAAGTATTCATGCAGAAATATCTAAACACGACTTTTTAAAAAGTTTTGCTCCAAAACAGTAGGCCGCCTGATCAACTCCGCCGCTGCATTCACTGCCTCAGCTTTCCCCCGCAGCCCTTAATAAGCCCGCTTCTTCATTTGGGTAGTTTTATTAATATCATACCTCACCCTGCATTAAGCCAAACAAACAGCTCCGGACACTTGCACCCTCAAAAAGTGCGGCGGAGCAGGAATTCCGAAAGTAATTATGCTGCATTCCATTCCGAGTGCATAATTGCCTGGCCCTTGTTAGGTGTTCAACATAAGTGTGAATATATGTTAATCTGCCTGGGAAGATCTTGCAGGCATTTCCCTTGCAGTAGCTGCAAGCTGTTCTGGTCAACATTACTGTCTTATTCCATGTTCTCATACCCTTAATTCCGGAATTTGTTTGGTGCGAGTCACTGTAGGCCGTCTCCACACACACTGAAACAAAAACCAATACCTCTTAGAGTCCGCAAGACGTGGGCAGCCCAGAAGAGGAAACCTGCAGAACACGGACAGTAGGAGGCGACCCACTCAAGCCTAAAGCCATGTCCCGTGGGAGCTAAATCTTGACAGCTTTGTCTCAGACTGCCCTCGATTGCCGTTCTTAGCAGATATTGGGGCTCTGCTAAGCAGACAGTGGAGGAACCATACCGAAAGCCCAGTCGGTGGAAGTGCTGGCTTCCCAGCTTCGTCATGGCCTTCTTCGCCAAGTCCTCCAGATTATTGGATCCCTCATCATTCACCACCACGGCCATAATCATGCCGTCGTCCACCGCCTCCACATACTGGGCCAGGCGCCGACTCTCGTCTTTGCTCCTATACGTGTCAAACCTGAAAGAAAAAACAAGCAGGTGAACTTATCAAATGGAGGTAATGGAAAATTACACAGCCACAAAAGTGACATATCTGTGGGCAGAACTCAAACAAAACATTTCTAAAAATACTTTGAAAGTTTTCTGCCTGGCCCTTTAAATCCCGAATTTAACCTTTCCAATGTCTCCTTCAGAAAATGTACATTACAATTCTCATTATCAGAGAAACCATCAAACCAGGATGCATTTATCACTGCTCCACTGTCATCCTGATTTTAGTTCACTGTGATCCGATGTCTTCCTCCACCTGAACTGTCATAAGATCAAAGAGGTTCAGCACTGTTCTAACGGAACGATGGTATCCTCTTTATCCAGTGAAGAATCATCTTCCCGTTTCACAGACCTGTCAAAGTGGAGAACATCGCCCGTCGTGGGATCGATGACGTGGATGATGATGCCCCTGTTACCCCAGCCTCTCTCAAAATAATAGTTGGTTTCATTCGTCTCTCCTGGATGCAGCGTTCGGTTCAGGAACGTCCAAGCCAGCTTCTTCTCCCCGTGGATCTCGAGAGTTCCTCCTGTACCCACCCCGATGTACTTCTGGCCAAAGTAACTGTGAGTAGTGTCAGTGTCATCAGATCTGTCAAATCCAGAAACACCAAATTCGTAGAGAAACGTAAGACACTCACAATCAGAATTAAGCCACTTATGCAGACATTGATTATTCCCAGCCATCTACATACCTTCCATACAGGATGACAGTGAGGTTGCCTTTGTATGGGCAAACTGGGCTCCCAATGTGAAGCTCCCCCTTGTTCCCAATTAATATGTGTTTCGTCCGTAGAACTATGGGTTGGTTGGTATCAGCGATCACAAGCTTTCCTACAAGAAAACAGCTCTTATGGAGACACTGGGCCCATAAATTTAATATTGGCAGCACAATAAGATAAAAACTATTTGCCTTTGGGGAGACATTTTTGTTAGTCATAAATCCCAGCAAAACCCCTCCCAAATTGACATATACATTGACAAATAAATGTCACAAACATTGTAGCTGCTTAATTTAGTGGCAATAGAACAATGCAAGGATGAGTCACAGGGAGTCAGTGTCCATGAGCTCGTTGGGATTGGGACATGGAGTCAAGATGGGTGGTAGCAGGTGGAAAGGAGCGTATGAAGTGCCACATCTCCTCTGGGAGGATGGGTCAGATTCCTCAGAAGGGACTACAGTCTGGCACCCTGGCTTCAAATGAGTCCAGGCTTAGTCCTCTAACCCTGCTAGCCCTCCTTGGAAATCTGCTCCACTCACCAGCTCTCCTTCACCTTGATAAACCCCCCCCCCCCCCAGCAAACAGCAGTGAAATAAGGTTTTTCTTTTTGGCCCCACTAAGGCAGAGGCCCATACACCTTGTTCAGAAGTGAAGTGAAGTCATGTTCCTTATGATCTCTACAGGCTGGTAGGGCTTGCAGTTGTTCCACCCTCGCGCTCTCTCTCTCTCTCTCTCTCTCTCTCTCTCACACACACACACACCCACACCCACACTCACACAGACCCTTTTTTACCTCAATGCCCAACCACCAACTCCAGTGTAATACCCCTCATTGTGGGGTTGGTGGTGATAGAGGAGGCGTCTTTCATAGTTCCAGAGTGAGCCATACCTCCATCAACAATCTCTATGGAATGCACCGTGGCCGAGGATGTGAGGAGCACTCTCTGACCAGGACCGATGGTGACGCGGTGGGTCTCCCTGTGCCCAGGGGTCCAGGGATGAAGACCAGGCTCTCTGTCCGGACAGGCTGCAGCAGAAAACCCAGCCATCAATTCCCAGTGTCTCCAATGCATCACCGCGCTGCACGATAATTCTTATCTTAAACTGAGTTGGTGGCTTGATTGAAATGAAGAAAGATGTTAATGATACAGATTCACTCTGAAATTAGAGGGGGATTGACAGCACAACTGCAGAAAGATACACACACACACACATACACACATGCAGCCTTTGGTGAGTTAAGAACCGCTGCTTAACTCATTTATTTCCTCATTCATTTATAAAAAAAAAATAACATGAAGGCTCCACAAATTCTGGCAGGTAAGTCAAGGATAGAGAAGATTTTGTTTAAATCACACAAATGAACTATTAATATCGGTTCTTCCAGCCGGCCTGGGAACGTCAGAAGGGATTGCGATGTCAACTTGACATGGATCCTTAATCCTCATCGATCTTCCATGAAATATCTCTCTGCGCCGTGAACTTAATGAATGTTAAAAATAGAAGAGAAACAAAAATAACAACAGCTTGACAGGAATAACGGCTCCATGTCGTTTTTCTCAATAACACATGCTGCCCCAGAGTGGACCCAAAGAAAGCGTACCTCTAATACTGCGAAAGCAGCCCTCCAATCCGGGCATGTAATCCTATTAAATCAGGGAGCCTCTACATAAGATTACCAGGCATTAGCATAAACCTCAGCACCTAATGATTTTTTTTTTTTTAACTTTATCTGGGGGGGGGGAGTATACGCATTTCATCTTATACAGTAGGTTTAATTTTTGCTGTCGTGTAGCTTGTTCGTGCCTCTGGAAACAATTATACAGAGGAAATACAGTCCTACAAGCCCCGTTCCTGGATACCCTTTAAAAATACTGGAATAAAAAGTGAACCAAACCAGAATATGCCGCATTTAAATGCGTCTATAAATAACTGAATTGCCTGCAGTTGGGACCCATGCGCTTGCGTTCCAATGGAATCATTGTGAGGGCAGGTTCTGCGGGAGTGGATACAGTCAGGACAGAGTGCTGTCGGGACGGAAGCTGACCCATTCTCCTGCTATAGGGCTTATCCATGCTGGAAGGCTCTGGCAAAGCATAAATAAGCCATGAGGATTAATGGCAGCCATGAGGATGCCCCCCCTTCCCCTCCGTGCCTGTAATCCAAGGAGTGTTTCACAGTGATAAATTAACACATTCCCTCCTACTCAGTTAAATCTACGCAGGCTTATCACAGCAGTGGTCTGGGCAGGACCAGTAAGCACCTCATGCTAATCCAGCCCGGTTTAAATGACGAAAACATGGGTGCAAGTACACTACTCGTGGTCACACATGGACAGTGAAGGTTCCACACAGAACAAATTATCACAGTACTGGTCAAAAGTTTGGACACACGTACCCACAGAGAGAACCTCTATTTTGTAGGAAAATTCTAAAGGCATCATAACAATAAAAAACATATATGGATTATGCACTGACTGGAAATCCCAGGGTCAGCAGAGTGATGTCACCATCGGGCCCTTAAGCAAGACCCTTATCCCCAATCCCTCCAGGGACTGGCTGAGCCTACTGTCTCCTCTACACCAGTCTCCTGATGCAGCCTCCTGGGATGCTTTCCCAGCTGTCCTGATGGAGGTCCCACATATATGCTGAGCTCTCACTGGCCGCTGCTCCTTCACTCTCTGGTCAAACTCCTCCAAAACCATCTCTGCTGTGTTTAGGTCAGGTGGCCAGATCATGTGATGTGACGCCATCACTCTCCTTTGTGGGCAGTTTGGTGATTCTAAACTTTTCACTGGTACTGTAAACGAATTATTGAAATATAAAGTATTTCAAATGCAATTTACTTAGACCTTTTCTCTGCAGAACGTAAATAATGTATGCATTAAACAGCTGTGAAAGGAATATCCATATTTGGATCACGGCCGGGAATAATCATAATCCGCCCATCCATTTTCTGTAACCACTTATTCAGGAATCATCATAATTTCACCACAAATGTCAGCTCATGCATCTTGGTACATATCTGCCCTTCTCAGTGACAGAAGAACAATCTTCCAGCAGTGTAAACGCTGATGTGGATCGACAGCCTACACTATCAGAAATAGGGTACGGCACTGGTACAGTTTTGTTCCCCAAGGTACAAATGACATTCACATTCCATTTCTATACCTTAGACTAAAAGGTACATTTACCTACAGCTAGCACACTAGATGCAGCCCCAGTAATTGTACCCTCAATGGTTTTCACAAGGTATAGAAAGGTTTGCCAGCAGTTTGATGATTCTATGGCATCGCAGCCTCTAAAAAAAGGCGGCTGCCTGAACCATGAAACTCCAGGTCAATGGAATAGAACCACTTGTTGTTGAGATGTCGCATGCAAACGCAGCACACACAGAACACCCCCACGCTCCATCATTACCGCTGGAACCCAAAGCCACGCTGGGGATTCTGCCTGCAGCTGAATCAGCAGCTCACGCAAATGCAGAAAGCAGTACGTTACTCAAAATAATTGTCTCTGAGGTACCATGGGGGCCTCCTGTGACTCACCTGCTCGGATGCTGGGAAACAAGAGCAGAACAATGAAGATCCTCATTTTCAGGTGGCTTCAGCTGGTTCGTCTTTTGAGTTGCAAGGCACCTGGAAAGAAAGAATTGTTTAGGTTATTAGAGGGCAATGGGCGGCAGCCTAAAACAGCCGGTCGTGAGCGGATTCACGAACAAACATCTCATAACGACTGCCGGGTCCGTGTCCCTTTGGGAAGGCGAGATAAACATTCATGCGAGGACCATGCCACCTCGAGTGGTTAAGATCTCCAAAGTTTCTCGGCTAGTTTTATCTTCAAAAAGGTTTTTTGTGAGAGCATTTCCACCCTGACCTCCAAGGATGAAAGAACTCTGGATAGGAAAACAGAAGCCATCTCTGTCTGACAGTCCTTCAGTGCTGACAGTCCTTCAGCGCATCGGTGACCGAGTCGGCAGCCAGTCTGACCTGCAGTCCCTGCTGGTCGTCTTCAGGACTAGGAACACGGTGGTGCTGATGAGAGCGACTGGAAGGAGGGTTTCAGACAACGACACGCCTGTGTATGCGATTGTGTGTACGTTTGCGTGTGGCGTATGTGTGTGTGTGTGTGTGCACTCATTCCCTTGACAACACTGGTCCAATTAATGGAAAATATCTGCTATTTATACTGATGCCTTCCTCCAGAATCAATGAGGTACAAAGTTACTGCATGCCATCATTTCGCTAACAGTTTTGAATTGATCGCTCAGAGTGAGTAATTAAGGACAGGCCTCCTGTGAATGCAGGCCAGCCGCCGGTGGCCAGGTTTAACCAGTTTAGTGTCTGTGTCGTCAGCCTCCCTCTGCTGATTACCCAGAAGCCCTGGAGTCAGGAACACACATCATTACGCTGCCCGGGTCAGCTGTGAGTCAGTATTGAGCGGCCATAGCAAACCAGCTCACAGCTTGCGCTGACACGCTACTGAGGGGCCCTTAGACTCCGTCCTGAGGGAAGCTGCCTCCAGGCCTGGGGAGGGGGCAGCCCTGAGGGCTTCAGCACTAACCTGTCAATTATCACCCAATAATTATGCCACATGACTCGACTTGTGCATCCAGGCGAAGGAGACAGAGAGCAGCGCCCCCTGTCTGCAGACACGAATGATGTGGCACATCTACTCCTGTTAGCGGCCCGGTGTCAGGTAAAGCTACTGACCCAATGCCACGGGTAGCGTGGGTCTAATCAAGCACCTGCCAACCCTGTCAAAAAACATGTGATTCTCCCCCATTAAAAGTAGAGTACAAACCGCGACTTCATTATCCAGCTATTACCATGGCAACTTCACTGGGAGCGATCCCACGGAGAGCTGCACGGTACGGAAGTGCTGGGAAGGCACCTGCAGGCAGACCAGCCTTGGGGGGGCCGCCGGTGTTAGTGGGTGGGTGTTTGTGTTAATGACACAGACAGGGGCGTGTCTGGGGCTCCGGGTGCCTGCGGCTGCCGAAAAGCTGGTGCCCTGGATCTCAGCCGGGACCTCTGTGACCCAGGGAGGGAAGCGATGGTGCACACAGCTGCGCCCGGTACCAAATTATCTACCTCAGCATGCCGCTGCCTCAGCCCCCTACTGGCCAGTCTGTGGGTCTGCAGCCTGCGAATTAATGGCATACAAAAGTGACCAAACGTGGTCAGATGACCGGAGTGTTATGATTTCATGACATTATCGCGGCATTTAAAAGCGACATGATCCGTAATTTCCTTTTCTTTAAAGAGAAGAAGGAAAACTGCCTTGAAGTTACATAAACAAAAAGTAGCAAGTCCCAGATGACAGACTGAAATGCGCCATTCAAAGGCAGCACCTGGCCTTGTCTTATCAGTACATCGAAGCTGGAGCTCAATGTCAGCCTCACTGACGTCAGCTTCTGCATCATTAATGAGCATGATTTGTATTGTGCCCGTTAGCAATTTAAATCACTTTAATCTGAGACCTGGCTGTCCACATGACCACCCCCCTTTCACATGAGGGCCTCCTCTCTACATAGCTAGGAGGGTCTCCCCCCCCCCACCCCCATCAGGCAGGACGAGGAGGGCGGGTTGCCATGGAAGCGAGTCCGTGTGATAGCCGCTTTCACAAAGCATTACATCATTTTTCCGGAGATGGATGGAATTGGCTCTGAAGGATCCGGGGACGATAAAAGCAGCTCGGGTATCTGGGAGGTTCCCCCGGTGTCTGTCTGAGAACTCCGGAGAACGCTAGGCCCGAATCCTGCTGGAATGCACGTGCGATTGTGGGGAGATAGGCTGCAAGCTTCTGGGCTGATAACGCGGCCCGTGCTTATCCGCGCAGGACGCCACGTTGCACGGAAACAGAGAGCAGATATGTGCTGAAAGGCTCTGCCCAGACGGACATCACAGACAGGAGGCCCGTTCCCATTTGAAAGAAGCTGAGTCCAGTGTTTTCAGATTTCTGAAAGCGTTTCAACTGGCGCCTGACAAACATGTCTCGATTTACAAGTCCTGGCAAACGTCGCATGATTTATACGGAAAATCAACGTCAAAGTGGGGAGAACCTGAACGGCCTCTGTGGCGTAGCGAAAAACGGAAATGTTGATAATGTCCTGGAAGCGGCTGGGACATATATGAAAATATTTACTTTTTCTTATCACACTCCCTGTTGTATGCTCCCAGTGCATAGAATTGGCTCACAGACAGTAGCTTCTCAAGAGGTTCTCCGCTGCCAAATTAACACAAGCAGCACTGTGTTCCAAATATAACCAAGTATATAAATAAACCAAAAATCACGCATAAGATTCACTCAGTCATTAGTCACATACTCGAGAGAATGTCGCAGAATGAAAGTCAGAGATGTTTCAGTATCCCAAGGACATCACAGTATGGGATGCAAACTGCAATAACTGAAACCATTTTTATGCGTGACTGAGCGACAGCTGCGTTCCAGAATTTTCTGCTTCTTGCTTATTCACTGAAGCAGTGCTTTCAACATCCAGTAATTCACTCCAGAATATATAAATACATATATACATACATACACACACACACACACATATATATAAATTAGAGCAGTCTTAAGCGATCTCTGTACTGCGAGATCACGATGGCGTCTTCTGTTGCTGAGCATTACTAATTCAATGGACCAGTTAGATTATACTCTGAAACATAAGATAATCCGTGACTGACTTGGTCTCCAGACTTCATTACAGTATGACCTCCAGAGGCCCCCGGCTCTCCTGTAACACGATGCGGACGTCTTCCTGTTACTGGGCCGACTTCCACGCTCTACCGTGACGTTCGCACCGACGGCTCCCGTATGGCGCTGCCCTAGAACTCACGAGCGTCCGGGACCTTATCACACATCATCTTGCAGCCTAACAAACAGCCACCAGAAAACAAGCTTTTTAAGGCTGAAAATATCATCAGGTTAATGGAGCCCCAGTCTGTGTGTACCGGGCAGCCTGAAGGCCTTTGACATCCTAGCAGGGAAATCCTGCGACCTCATACCAGGAGACTTAGGGTTCCTAGTCCTGCCCGTAGCTCTGCATGTGCAGTTTGCAGATTCTCCCAGCATCTGCACATATTTCCTCCAGTTGCCTTTGTTTTCTCCCACAGTTCAAAAAGATGCTGTTATGTTAACTGGTGCCCATAAGTCATTCACTGTGTGTGAGTGAGTGGCCCGTGATGGGCCACCATCTCACTCAGACACCTCCTGCTTCATGCCTTGTGCACTGGGACAGGCTCCAGATCCACCCTGACACTGTACTGGATAAGCAGTTTGGAAAATTGATGGGAAAACAGGATTGCTTGCAAAGTGTTAAATTCCCCACTGCCTCCTACATACAAGAGCAGAACCAACCACATTCCAATGTCAGGATCACATGGAGCCCGGAGTGTGTTCCACACAGCATACGGGGCTGGGACACATCCTGGGTGGGATGCCAGTCCATCACAGGACACACACAGTAGGACATACAGAGAAACCAAATAGCATAACTGCATGTCTTTGGACCACAGCAGTAAATCCACATGCCGCCTGGTGAACATGCAAACTCCACAGTCACAGAGCAGAGATGAGGATCAAATCCCAGCCCTGGAGGTGTGAGGCAGCAGCCCTACCCACCGAGCAGTGCGAAGAAACATCTCCATTTCATTATGTGTCATTTCACATTGCAATTAGGGGTTTAATAGGATCTCTGGAAAGATTACGATTTAACTACCAAGTGCCAGTGAAACACTTGCATCAATCAAACAGTTCTGCTTCAACATAACTTCAAGACAGGCTCAGGGGAGGTTAAAAATAAATTTCCAAAAATTTGTAATAAATAAATAAAATACATAAATATCCAAAGCCATGTGTTAAAATACATAGAAACACTACTGCAGATAAGGGCCATATGCGCACAGTATGTATCACTGAACATCAAAGCATTTTTACGTTTGTCAATGATTTTATTCCATTTTACAATAGACACAGACGGCTTTAATGCATTGCCAACAGCTCCTCCCTGAGCTTTGACAAACAGACCACTTTAAATCTCATGTTCAATCTATCAGATGGCATCTGCCGCTCGTCCTGGCAGATTGCATGGTGGGTCTGGGGCGTGACGCACAGCCTGAATGGCCGTCCGTCCGCACACGCCCGACCGTACAGAGCCACTCCATCAGCACACACAGCGGGGGGGGCGGCGCGCCGGAGGGCCGACGCCCTGCAGGGTCTGTGATTCTAGGAAGCACCTCCCACGGTGGGAACTCCTTGGCCATCTGATTCCCGAGATCCGGCCCCCGGGCTCACGCACAGGTACACGGGAAGGCTGCAGGAACACCAAGCGGCCCGGGAGTCATGATTCGGTTCTGCTGGCGCTGGGTCTGGTTGGCGTTACTAAGGAGGGCAGCTGCCAAACCAGCTCCTCGCTCCCTTCAAGCCAGACTTTGAGGGTCATGCGTTTATGGGTCTGTAAAAGCAGCATGAGAGATCTGGAGGAAAACATTGGAGAGAAGGCTGGTCCGTGTTAGAAGTCTGGATGTCTGCCTCAGTTTTAGGCCACGGCATGCGAAGAGGAGGTCTTTATGAATTGCAGTTCAGTGTGTCAATAAGCTTGTCACAAATTCTTTGCAAATGACACTCTTCTACTGCCACTGAGAACCAATTAAAATGGTCAGTTCCGTCATAAAGCAAATTTCTTCCATCTCGGTGAGAGGTTTCTTGATCTCATTTAAGGAATTTATGAATAGCAAGAGTCACATCTAGCCAATAACTTTCAAAACTGCAGTTCTACAAAAAATGTAAGATCCTGTAAGCACCAAGCTGGTCACTAACCTCGATAAACTCGACCTCTATGAAATCCAAAGATGATGAAATCTGCTGGCACGCATCTCGAGGGATTCTGGTTTGGCCAACGATTTGAGGACAGATTATTGCATTATTGACTTGTTTGAGTAATGCACACATCTGCAGACAGAAATCCAAACCAAAGGACAGTATGGAATAAGTGACAGAGATTATGGGATGGGATGAGAGACAGAGGTGTTCAAATAGGAATATGATTTCCTTGGCTCAACTGGTGGATAATTGGATATTGCAGGAAAATGCAAACCCTTAGGTTCATCCAATCAGATGTTTGGCCTTTAAGCATAAATTACTCAGGAAGGCAGCCCAGTAGACAATGGGCAGATACTAATGATGAAAAGATGTGGTCATTCCTCCTAGCACCCACTCATACTGACCCAGGCAGTCTCAGGCAGATTTCACAATGGGAGCTTCAGAAAGCCCTTTTAGCCAAATGGACCAGGATATGCAGGATCACATGATGCATGTTCTTAACCAATCATCAGCCCAGAGTGTGAGATCCTCTGCGCCACAGGGATTGTAGGCAAACCTCCGTATTGAAGCATTAACATATGGGAGCCACTTAACTAGGAAAATATCACAAACTACAGCTCAATGGTGGTGTCTGTCTATATAGCTCCCTTTTATGTTTGGATAAAGTGTCAGGAATAAAGCTAAAAAACAAGGCTTCAAGAAAATGGGGAGTGCAAAGTGTCTCATTCAGCCAACAATGAAAGGTGGGCCCCCAGGACAGAGTAAGCATAATGCCCCCCACAGGACAGATTATTGCACTGATGTACGCCCTCGGGGTCATTTCTCGAAACAGCTGTTTTAGGGGAGGCCAAGGGCATTCTGGGAAGACAGCTGTGTCAATTCAATTGAGTTACACACTCCATCCCTGCACGCCCCCTCCCAGCCCTGCTTAAGTTTAAGAATGATAAGAATGCGCTGCAGGGGGGCCAAGCAGACATCAGTTGGGAAACCTGCCAATAGAAATTACAGGTCACTTCATTATCACCATAATTCTGTCGACAATCAGAAATGGATACAACATTCCGGATCTTGGTATTACACAACCAGCGAGATGTTATCTGTCGTATTTTGTGGTGACAGGAGTATCTAATAAACCCTTTGTGAAACATCTGTGGATTTATTTTGCAGGTTCATTTGAAATGTTTGTCTACGAATGGATCCTTTTCTGATATGCCGAGAGTCATGTGGGGTGAGGCCAACATGACAGCATCATTAGTGGGATTGCATGTCAATCACCCCTAGGCTTTTTCTATTCGCTTTCACCCCACACAGGAGGAGGTACACAGCAAGGAATAATCGCTCAATTACAGGTGACAACCAGGCAAGCATAAATGAAGCTACATTCTGAAAATTCCTCCAGACGGCCTTGAAAATTTTATTCCAGTTCATTTAATTCCCAGTGCGTCCAGCTTCTCCAAGCGGAATCTCATTTGCAAGTCTAATGCTTGTTATTAAACGGTTGGTTAGTTTTTTGGTCTTGTCATCTGTTAGGTGCTAAGGACTTCCATTAATATGCTTCCAATTTTCAGAAATTTGACTAAATTAAACCAAGACGTGCTAAGAAAAATGGTAAATGTGGAACAGGACTGACATTTTGCATGAATGAAACAGCAGAATTGCATAACTGATTATTTCTGCACGTTAAAAAACACTAATCACTATTTTGCCTTTCATGATACCTGCACTTCGATCATCGTCATTGCGTTAAATGAATACGGTTCAGATTGTGGACACTGGAGAGCTGCTGTTCAAACAATGACGGAAATGTCCCCCGACGCCAAAAGTGTGATTGTAGCTTATAGCTTAGCAGCAACCTTTATGTACGTAGTGAAACAAACCTCCAACTTTTGAGACAAATGCTGCCTCTGGAGGTTCGACCCAGGGAAGAAACGTCATGGACGGAGACATACATCAGCTCAGAGGTGTCAGAAATATCAGCTTATGGTGAAACAGTACTGCCCTCTCAAGCATTTTTAATAAATCAATAGCCTCTTTCCAGGATCCAAAAAAACAAACCCACATGTTTGTCATTCCTCAGAATATTTCGGTTCTGCAGCCTTTCAGTAGGATGAGTGTGCCAAGTGGTGAGTCACTGGATAAACTGTCATCAAGCTAGACAGCAATTTTAAGCACCGGCGTTCAAATTCAGGTGAGGAACACATTCAAAGGGAGGTTAAGAAATCAAGCTGTTTTCTGCAGCTAGGAAGAAACAGATGTTGAAAACTGGAAAATTAAAGAAGAATCAGCCCCTGGCTTTATCTCTGCATTTGATAAAACTGTCAGAGAAGCCAGAATAAATATAGAATGGACCAAAGTTCTTTCTTTGGCGCGCTGTCCAGCATAATGTGCAAGAAACTGCCAGCTCATAAAGTCTGTGTTTGGGAAGTTTAGATGTTTGACACATCATTAGTCCTGTTGACTGTACAAAATGAGATTTGAAGATTTCAATCTGCATCTGCTTCTTGGTAGAAAAAAAATTCAAGCAGAAGGAATTTAATGTACAAGCAACAAGGCCTCAATTTTCCATCAGAAACCTCTCTTGGCCAACGTGACTTTTACTCCAATAATGAAAGTGGCAGCAGAGTGAAGAGTAATGAAAGAAAGAATTACCAAGATTTTCAAGGTTAATCCCTTAAGAAATGGTTTTCCTTCAACTGGTCCAAGGAAAAAAAATGTCCTTCCTATCACGTGCATGTCTTGATGAGTCTCAATCTTGGCCAGTTCAAAAATAAATATTTTCATGTCTTTAGAACTTTACTGTACTTTTGCATGATGTAAGTAGTACAGCTCAATACATAATGCATCAAAAATGAGGGGAAAAAAACACAGAAGCTATTAATGTAATCTAAGGTATCTACCAGCCATCACGAGATCACAAGATATCACAACACTCCACAGCAGGTGTTTAGGTTGCAGTTCTTTAGCAATTAATATGTCCTACTGTCTTGGGCCTTCCCAAGATCAGAAATGCTCCATGACAGCACATCAAGTCAAATCATAAGAGCAAAATATTGCAATAACTCAACTGCTGCAATTTGCCGATGCTCTGCAACTTGGACACATAAATCCTTCAAGAAAAAAAATGTGCCATGGCGCTCTCTGTTTCAGTTGATGTGATTGCAAACAAACAAATGGAACAAGAGGAGTGAATTATCTGACACTATTCTGCACTCGCCAATCAGGCATCTTTCAAAGCACAATCAGCCTTTTATTGAAACCCCTTTCCACCATGTGGTAAAAATAAAATGGATCTTTACATAGCTGATAAACAGAATTCAATCTTTATTTGACTCTTCATTTAAAAACATTGTGCTCATTCAAATAATAAACTGCTTTTAAACTATTTTTCCGTCAAATCTCTGGCAACCAAAAATGTATGAAAATTCCTGAGGAATTAAATTAGTTTTGTTCTGACATAAAAAGTTAATTTCTGTATGCAGGGCTCTGTAACTGAATTAGAAATGCAGCATATTTTCTAATTTTTAATTTTTTTGGAAGACATAAGGCATCTCAACAATCCTGTCACACCCACACGGGCGGGACGTAGCAGCTGTGGGCGATCTCCTCTGATTAGCTCCACTTCTTAAGGGGATCTTACTCTACCAACAATGCAAAGTGTTGTTGCCATGTACGGGAACATTACCAAGCATTCTTTTGTCTGCCTACTGCATCCTACCTGCCTGTCCCGCCTGCCCCGCCTGCCTTGCCTGCTTGCCCTCTCCCTCCTGTCCTGCCTATCTAAGCCTGACCTCCCTACCTGACCCGTGTCCGTCGACCCAACTTCCCCGTCGTCTTCTTGTCCCGTGTTCGTCTGTAGGACTGACTTCCCTGGCTCCCGACCTTTGGCGATCGACCCAAACAATGTTTTGCTTACTGTCTTGGCTTTGTCTGCACCCGGCTTTCCAATAAACCCTCTGGTCTCCCGCCGCCAGGGATCTGCCTCGCACTCACTCCAGAATACTCCGCCAACTACGTATGGATCACGCGGAGCCTCGGTAATTGCAGCAGCAGGTGAATCAGCTGACCACCCGGGTTTGCCAAGTATGATGGCAACCCTGACCAATGCCAGGCCTTCCTGATGAAGTGTGGGCTCAGGATCGCTTCGTGGACAATGCTGCTCGCGTTTGCTTCGTATTATCTCTGTTGACCGGAAGTGCATGCGAGTGACCTACTGCCTTGTGGATGCCTTTTCGATCACCCCACAGTGGGACGAAGTCTAGGTGAGCGATTATTCGATCTGAAGCAAGGCACGAAGTCGGCTGCTGACTTCCTCCTCGAATTCCGCACCATTGCTGCTGGGCTGCACTGGCCGGGGGACTGTCTTAAGATTATATACTGACGAGCTGGGAACCTGCTCAGATGCAATGCTCGCCATGCATTCACCCCCAGGTGATCGTGTCGAACCGATGCAGCACGGACGCTCTCCCCACACCACGGCCTCTCCGCTCTCATGGGTGCGCCCCAAGTTCAATTCACCATGCCTGTTGTTGTGCACTGTGGGAGGGAACCGCTAGGGCCCTGTTGGACTCTGGAGCAGCAGGGAGTTTTATGGACCTCACCTTAGCCCAGCAGTTAAAGATTCCCCGGCAGGCATTTTCCATCCCTGTGGCAGTCCTTGGCGCAAGCAGAGAGCTCCTACATAAAGGGCAAGTTACCCACTGAACCAGACCACTGACCTTAAGAGTGGGGGTCCTCCACTGGGAGACCATTGATCTGTGGCTGCTCCCTCACACCAGAGACCCATTGATTCTGGGCCATCCATGGTTACAGAAGTATAACCCCCACATTGACTGGTGTGCAGGTGAGCTCACCTCCTGGTCACCCGCCTGCTTCACTCAATGTCTCTCCGTACCTTACAAGGGGTCATTGGTTGAAAGCCTGGATCCCGAGGATCTGTCCATCATCCCGGCCGAATACGCGGACCTCATTGACGTCTTTAGCAAGTCTCTCTCCTTTCAGCTACCCCCTCATCGGGATTGTGACAGTGCCATCGACCTCCTAAAGGGGGCACCTCTCCCTAAAGGTCACCACTTCCCCTTATCCCTGCAAGCGGAGGAGGCCATGAACAGCAATACCAATATTAGAGAGAGCCTGAAACAAGGTATCGTTCACCCATCGACATCTCCCATAACAGCAGGTTTCTTCTTTGTAAAGAAGAAGGACAGAGGCCTAAGCCCCTGTTTCGACTACCAGGCTCTCAATGCCATAACAGTGAAGCGTCGTGAACCCCTGCCTCTGATCCCATCAGCACTGGAACAACTTTGCGAGGTGACCGTGTTCACTAAGTTGAACCTGCACAGGGCCTATAATCTGGTCCGGATTCGATGAGGGGATGAGTGGAAAACCTTCTTTATCACCAACTCCAGGCAGTATGAATATCGGGTCATGCCGTACAGACTAGCCAACAGTCCGTCCATTTTTCAAGCCTTCATGTATGCAGTGTTCAAGGACACGATTAACCGGCGGGACGTAGCAGCTGTGGGCGATCTCCTCTGATTAGCTCCGCTTCTTAAGTGGATCTTACTCTACCAACAATGCGAAGTATTGTTGCCATGTACCGGAACATTGCCGACCATTTTTTTGTCTTTTGTCTTTCCTGCTTTCCCTGCCTGCTGCGTCATACCTGCCTGTCCCGCCTGCCCTGCCTGCCTCACCTGACCTCCCTACCTGATCTATCTCTTCTCGTCCCGTGTTCATCTGTAGCACTGACTTCCCTGGCTCCCGACCTTTGGCGTTCGACCTGACCGCGATTCTTGCTTACTGTCTTGGCTTTGTCTGCACCCGGCTTTCCAATAAACCCTCTGGTCTCCCACAACCAGGGATCTGCCTCCAGCTCTCATTCTGTTCACTAACATCCAGCAGACGGGGGTGTGAGTCTGCTGGGGGATACGTTACCACAGAGAAACCATCAGCACCTTTCTTATACTGGAATGCTGCACGTCTCAAAACCATCACACGCACGACACAGACCCGTGAGAAAAAAAGACCTGACTTTACTTAAAGTAGGAGGCAGTGAAGTAACAACAGAGTCACTTTGACCCAAATAGCAATTTTTTTGCATGTAATAGTAGAAATATTTGAAGGGGGTAAAAGCCAACCACAGCATTACCAAAAAGGAATGTTGAATTACACCCACCTTCAATTAACTGCACTTCCAAACATGATTCTTCCAGTGCACCTGTTACTGAAGGACCTGAGGTTCATCCTGCAACTGAAAATCTGAAACGAATCCGAAGGAAGCCACACACACACAGTACACGTACACTATACACACACAGACACACACCTCTCACAGTGGGCTGACACTGCTCTCTAGGGACTAAATGGGCTTCTTGGCATCTGAACGGGGGCCAGAGTGATACCACAGAGGGTCTCAGTTGGTGGCCACAGAGATACTGAGAAGAGATAAGTGGAAAAAATAATGAAAAACATGTTACTCTCCAGCCTGCCTCCAGGCACACCAATGCCAGCACAGTGTCTTCTCAATAGACAGTTAACCCTACAAGTTTCAAATTAAGAAGGTGTAATGGGCTTTTGGACACATGTTCTGGAGGAGTTAGGGGGCCTCAAGTAAGCAATCAAGTCTAGTCAACTTACAGACATAATGAGTCACAAAAGCAGCTCAGCTGATCCAGATATCTCAGCTATGAAATAGCTGCACCTCTATTCCCTGCTGCGACCATGTTGTCTCGCCGCATGTGTGATTCCTCCACAAGACTCCCAGCAAAAGTCCATGGGTCACCATGGGAGTCCCTTCGGTTGGGATGTCGAACGGCAGCATGTGACATGGGGACTGGGTGAGGAACAACAGAGTGGTGCATTCTGGGTAGGGACAGGGACGGTGACGAACATGAGCAAACAGAAAATCAAAGAGACCTTTTGGGTAGATGAGAAAAGCAAACACAAAGCACAAACTGAGGCAGGAATTTCAGGTACTGACATCTAAAGCACAACACACTGATCTGCAGGCCTTTTGGCGACAAGGTGGGACTATTCCACTGACCGGCCAGTCACCTGATCACCCCTGCTGTCACAGCCACACCCCCAACCCTCTTCCCAATGACCACACCTGCCCTCAAGCCAAAAGATGACTCCCTCCCAAAATGTATTGCTGTTAATTACCCCCCCCCCCCCCCCGTAGATACAGTGCAGCTGCATATCCAGGTAGTAAAATTACAAACCTGAACTCTACTTCAAAATTGAGTATCAGCAACAAGGCAGGCAAAAACCATGAAAGGACGCC
>JABFEB020000008.1:6565394-6575444 GCA_019775895.2 Stomatorhinus ivindoensis | reverse complement strand
GGGGGGGGGGGGGAGCTTTATTCTCCACGTCTTTGCCAACGCGGGGACAAAACGCGAATCGCGACTGGCGCGTGAGCCTGATCCCATTTCGCCAGAACTCTACTGACGCGTCGAAAATCATTTCATAAAATTCACATTCTGGTTACAGTGATTGCAGTTGTGTGAATGGGAGCAGAAATCTTTGACAGAACTGACTATCAGAGGCTGGTATTATTTTTAGAATCTATTTCTTTTTACATAATCACATAATATTTTAGGGGACATAATCTACTACTTAAGCATCTGCATAATCTTGCAAAATTATAACTGATGGGTTAATCTTACAGGATCCATGCAGCATATGGACAGCCAAAGAGGAAGGGCAGTCAGTACGCTGTCAGAAAAAGGGTGCAGCCTGGTACCAATATCACAATGAACCCCAATTGCACAAAGATGCTCCTCATTTTTGTACCTTAAAATCTCTTACCTATAGCTAGGGTACAGTTACCTACAGCTAGGGTACAGTTGGCAGACCCTTGAGGGTACAGCCGCAGTGACAAGTAATTGTACCCTCAGAGGTCCAGATTGGTACTTTTTTCCCTAGCATTGAGGACTCAAACTGGGAAGTACAGGACACAAGGCCACCGTAAGACCGACATAGAGTTGGGTAACCTGGCAACTTGCTTAGACTGTGGAAACCGGATTACTCAGAGGGAATCCCATGCCAGAATAGAGAAAAACATCCACCCACCCACCCCCCCAAAAAGAAAAACAAAATCTAGGTTAGTACCTGCATTCCCAGTTTTGCAAGACCAAAATATAAACAAAGTGCAAATACCTGTTATGTATTCAGAAACACTTTACATTCATATGTATCTGTTTGGTTACATAGCATAGTGCAGCGATATTCTGCGCTAAAAGGTTCTGGATAACCAATGCAGAGCTTGCTGGATATTCTACAGAGCTATACATAAACATACAACTGCTGATATTTTTAAATACAGTCATCTGTATAATTAATAAATTGCATGAATTTATTCCCTTCATTTGGGAGAGCAGTGCTGGAATGCTATTTTCCTGGCATGGTATGATCCCAACAGAAACATGGGTTTGCTAGCTTTGCCAGAGTAAGTAAACATACTGCTTCATGTTTCTGAGAGAACACTTAAGTTTAGGATCTTCCAAAACCGGTTGTAAATTACAAAACAGGTTGACTTACCAGATAAGGTGATCCTTTTACCCAAAGCAAATTGCAGCTTTTATTCATTTATACAGAATATTCAGGTTCAAAATCACTGCTCCAGAGTATTACGGCAAGAGATTGATTATTCTATAAATTTTCAGTGAAAACCATACTGCTACATATGTTCTAGGCATAACTTGAGATATCTTCTGTAACATAGAACTTGAACTGGAAGGTAGCTTCAGGCAAAGTCTGGTTTGGTGGTTCTGACTTTGGGTGGTTAGGTTTTATCTGCTGGTACACTGTCAGAAAAAAGTACAAATTTGTAACTTTGAGAGTACAAATACTTGTCACTGGGACTGTACCCTCAAGGGTCTGCCATTTGTACCCTAGCTGTAGGTAAGGCTGCATTTTAAGGTACAGAAATTGACTCTGACTCATTTTTGAACCATGGGGGGTACGTGGTAATGATCTGCAACACCTTCCAGATCATAGCTGCACACAGCACATGGAGACTGAAAAATTCAGTCAATCACAAGGCAGCCGTTGCGACCTGTTGATCATTTTGCCATTTTCCACCAATCCTTCTATGGTTCCCATATCCTCCTGAAGCATTTTAAAGGAAGTTTCCCAAAAAGGCTCTGAGACAGAACTGTCACTGGGATGGCAGGTGATTTATAAAAAACACCCTTGACCGACATCATTTGTTAAGAAGAAGCTACTTGTTTGAATATAAGGAGCTTACATGCAGATTCATTGTTTCAGATGTTCCTCAGAAGACCTCTTCAAAAAGACCACTAGCAATAAATACCATATTGGCTGAAATATAGTTTATTTCATGAACTGACATATTCCAGCTAAAACAGGTGCCCGCATATCTAGAATCAGGAATGTTGCTGAAATGATCCTTGACCTAATAAAATTTAATCCTGGGATCCTGCCCAGGAATGTAGGCTTGGCTCCTGGCATTCCCACCTGCTGCAAGAGACAGAGCCTAGTCGCCACCTAGGACTCTCACCTGTACGTCCTGAGGACAGAAGCGAGGCGAAGCTGTCACGGAAGCAGCCTCATGCCTCCTGCCTTCTCATGCCCACGCATCAAAGTAAACAGGAATCTGGTAGTTTTTGCCAGATCCTTTTAAAAGAACAATACAGACAGAGTTCAAAGGCTCAATTTTCATCAGGGGAGACCTTGCTGAGATACAAAATTTATGGCCAGAAGTGCTCTGCACACTCCACTCATGCACCAAATGCTTAGATGGTCCACAGCGTGAGCTGGTAACACACACGAGAACATGCAGAAGAGCCCAGATTTGTGCAGTTTTGGGAATGAGTGAGAAACTTTCACACGATGCAGCTCAGCTGCTGGAGACATGAGGTTTCTCACCCCAGGGTGGACGAGATTCAAGGGTGATTTCAGTTATCAGGTAGTGTAACACCTCCAATTGCTTCTTCTGCTGGTTCTGATTGGACTTAAGGATGGCTTTGATACATGCCTCGCTGCATTATGAAGAATAACTGAAAAGCTTGTAGACCCCGGTTGTTTGTCTGTGGGTAAAAACATATGTTCCCTCTGAAGGTTCATCTTCTCCTTCGTGATCCAGCACACAAACATGCAAGCTGCCCTAACACACTGGCCATGTTGGAGGACATGCGCAAGGCCATGGGACGGTCTGCTCTGGGACCAAGTGGTGGCAGAAATGCCTACTTAGCGATTTAGTGGAGGCTTCAGTTTTAAGCCACTCGCAAGCCTGAGAATACAGCTGTACAGAGAAAAAGGGAAAATGAGTGGGAAACAAACAAAAGCAAACATCCTCAGCAGAAACACATAATCAGTAAGTTATGTCCAGGACTGCATCCCACCCAGTGTGTCCCCTGCCCCGATCCGCTCTTCCTGGCTCAGAATCCAGACACACTAAGATCGAGCAGCCTGAGAACCCGCCACTGCCTCACAAGATCCTACTCACACTGCAAAAGGGCAACACTGCATGCTGCATGGCAAACTTTAAAGGAAGACATTCTTACTGACCTCATAATTAAAGTTAGCAACATTCTCATATACATTTTAATGCAGAGTAACCCTGTGCCCCAGCACTGGAAGACGGATGAGGGATTAAGGAATGGATTGCGTTTTAATGCCCCCCTGCCTGCCTCATGCTGTCCCCCTGCCAGCAGACTCTCAGTGGGTGACTGACTATAGAGCCGGAAGGCCTAAGGGGGCATTTATATCATATCCAACTGTGGATAGACAAGCTGCACAGTCAGTCTAGGTGAGGCCGGATCAGTTCGAGTACCCACCGCTAAGAGAACCGCTATGCTGACTTACACTGACACCAGAACCACAATTTACCCAGTGTCACGAGAAAATAACTGTCATGCCCTGCTTGTACAATCCTCCCGTGTGCCACACCCCCTTGCTACCTCATGTGGAATCCCCTTGTTAGCAGCTGTTTCTCATTGTTGTTTATTAGTCCTATGTATTTAAGTCCGCGTTACAGTATGTTTCCCCAGTCTGGTCATTGACGTTATTTGTAGTGTAGATGTCTTCTGATTGTATTTGATTAAAGCCTGTATTTGCCTAACACTTGGAGTCCTGTCTCTGCCTCCTTGCTCCTTGCTAACCCTAACCCTAACCCTAACCCAGCGATACATAACAGAATGACCGGACTCCGAAAGAAGACGCCTCACATCAGCAAGGCAGAATACATTGACCTCACTGACGAGGTCATATACTGGCTGCGTCAGCCTGAGGTTCGGGATGACCCTGCGGCTGGAGGCCTCGCTGCTCGAGGGACATCCTGGACTCATACCTCACAAAACAATGTATGGCGGCTGAGGAACAGAGCGCATGATGTGGCAGGTGCACCTGGACTGTGGTTTGCCTTATTGTCCTCTGGCAGAATTCCTGTGCTGGCGGATCCTGCTCTGCCCCCTGTGGTTCTTGTGTCAGAGGTTCCTGCTCCGGCCCCCGTGGTTCCTCTCCTGGAGGTTCCTGCTCCAGAGGTTCCAGCTCCCATGCTCCCACCACCAAGGAGGTCCCTGATTCCCTGGATTCTGCTCCTGCCCCAGTTTCCATGGCCCCAGTCCCTATCCCCAAGGAGGTCTTGTTGGACCACTGCTCCTCCCTAATTAGTGGAGTTGGAGGAGGAACTCATGTGGGACCCCTCGGGGATTTCCCTGATTGCCCTGCTGAACCCCTCCAGTGGGTCACCCCAGCCACCACACCAGCGTGGTAGATCCCAGCTGGGACCCCGTCTCTCAGTCTCCCAGAGAGGAAGAGAAAACCTGCACCAGTGTCGAGACGCACCCGCCAAGCCCCTTGGCTAGCCTTCAGTCCCCCTGGCTCCTGCTTGGCAGTCGCCTATGGTTCCCCCTGCAGTGCCTCGTCAGGTGGCTGTGGTCCACTGCGGGTCCCCCAACTCTGACTCGTCAGTCACCTGCATCTTTGCCGGTTGTAGCAGTGCCTTCGCCTGCCATGGCTTCTGCTCCCTCCCTGCCTCCTACAGTGTCCGCTTCTACTCTCTCCTTGCCTTCTCCATCAGTCCCTCCACCTTCCTCCTCAACCCCTTGGGCATCCCCACTGGCTCCTGCCTTGCAGACACCCGTTGCCCTTGTGGCTTTTGCCTTCCACCCACTGGGGTTCCCTCCGGCTCTCCTTTTCCCACCGCCCTTTGCTTCCGTACCTTGGTTTTCTGCCCCCTGTGTTTGCCCCCTGTCCCTCTGTTCCACTTTTGTTCCCTCCAGGTCCCTTTGTTCCTTCTGTTGGGTTGTCCCTTCGTTGTTCCCGTCCTTAGTGTCCCTGTTCGTGTCTGCGTTTGTTCAGCTGTTGTCTGGGTTCTTGTCTGTCCTTTGTGTAGTTGCCATTCCCTGTGCCTCATTGTGGTTGTTGTTTTTGTTTTCCCAGGTGCTGTCCCATCCTGCGTTCTCCCCAGTCTCGTCCCTTTAGCTGTGCCTAGGGTGCGCGCCTTTAAGGAGGGGTTCTTTCGTGCCCTGCTCGTCCGATCCTCCCGTGTGCCACGCCCCCTCACTAACTTGTGTGGAATCCTCTTGTTACCAGCTGTTTCTCATTGTTGTTCATTAGTCTCGTGTATTTAAGTCTGCATTAGAGTATGTTTCCCCAGTCCGGCCATTGACGTTATTTGTGGTGTAGTTGTCTTCTGATTATGTCCTGCCTTTGATTAAACCCTATATTTGCCCGACACTTGGAGTCCTGTCCCTGCTTTCTCACTTCGTGCCCCGGCAATAATACATCATGTCTCTGATGGCGTACATTTTCCTACCAGAATTGCCCATTCAAACAAATATGCAAATAATTCACAGTTGTGATTTTTCCACTGAACTACAATTTCTTTGTTAAATCTTCCACAGATTTGAGGTCACCCCACTTATCATCAGCTTTCTCAGAGATTCACTGAATTATGCAAAGAAAAGTTCTACATATATGCGTAATATTATACTTTTTTGGAAAAAGGGTTACTTCTGACTAGAGCGGGGATGGTATTTCTGCATGGATGAGAAAAGAATTCAGATCGCCTGGCCTGTGCTTCGTCAGTAGCTCACATCCTGCGATGTGGAGAATGTGCAGGCTGCGTTATTTTGATCCTGTTTAACGGACATTTCAGATTTCGCAATGTCCACCTCGCCAGCCAGCCACTTTCCGTTGTTCTTGGCATATTACTCCGCTCTACACATCTGAATTACCGGAACACAACTGCAAGCTGTCCCCTGCCTTGTCGTCCTAAAATGCTCAAAGAACATTAGCTCAAAGCAACAGATAAAAAATAGTTCCTCCATAAAATTAAGGCAAGATGTCAGAGAATATCAAGAAGAAAGTCAAGGGTTCAAAACAATTAAAATACTTGATGATAAACGTAACTGCAGATTTAAACGTGTATACTGGCACCAATAAACAAGAAAGGCATTTTCCCACCACCATTTCAGACTGATTACTCACACTCAAAAACATCTCGAATACAGCTCAGCATGGCATCTCTCAGGAGCACGCATTCTGAGTACTGCAATCACAGAAGCTGTTCTCTCTGCTACACACATGTTGCACCAATGTTCCGACTTCTGTGGTTTAGCGCTCAGGGGACAAAATGCAATTATTCCAATAACTCCTTATCATCTTTACCTCTTTGTCATCCATATGTTTCCTGCACATCTTGGAAATGTATTTTATAGAGATTAGGAGGCTAGACTGCTATGTTTGTCATTTACACGGTCGCACAAAGCCGGCCAAGTGTTACTCTATTTAATTTCCTAGCCAGTTATTCATTTTTGCAGCCCCTGGAAAGGGTGAGGGCGGCAGGGGCGGACAGCAGGTCCTCTCAGACGCGAGCTAAGGGTACGACACAGCCTTCAGGCACAGTGAAGGACAGCTTACAGATGGGGCCTTAAAACAGGCAACTTCGTCAGATACATGTGCTGCCATCTGACATCGCTGAAGTGTGTACACACCGACACCGACGGTCCCCGTTTCTGATTTTAAACATTAAAACCAAATTTTTGAGCAACATGTAAATAATAATAATAAAAAAGATTCATTTTTTTACTTTTTAATAGTTAGGGGCATTTAAAAATACAGCTGCTGTAACTGGGAACAAGGGCATCAACATCACATCTCATGATTATTTGGTATTTATTTTAGAATTTATTGATCAGTGGTCATTGTTGACACACCACAGCACACAGTGCACAACAACAAAATGTGTCCTCTGCCCATATGTGATGTCGTGACATAGTAGGGGGCAGCTATATATATATAGAGGGATTGTCCCCTGAGCAAGGTACTGTCCCCAAGGTGTTTGTGTCTATATTTAGACACACACACACACACACACACACACAAAGACTCTTCCTGGGTTATGTTGGGGTTATGTCCCGATTAACCTATCATAAGGCAAAAATGCATTTTAATACAGAACCTCACAAACATCATAGCCAAGCCTAGCCTGCTTTAAACATGCTTAGAACACTTACATTACCCAACAGTTGGGAAAAGTCATTAACACAAAGCATATTATTTAATACATTATTGAATAGCTCATGTATTTTACTGAATAATGTACTGGAAATTAAAAACAGAATGGAACTAGAATACTAATCGTGAAGTCTAAATATTATAACACGGACCATCGTGACCTGGGCGGCGTCCGTATAAAGATAATTTTTTTTAAAAATGACAAATCAATCCTTCCTGGTGAAAAGCCCACAAAATAAACCACAAAAAAGGCTCAGCAGACTTCCAGCACATTTAGAGCCTTTTCATTTGTAAACTCTGCACGGTGCTCCATACCCCTCACACAGCCTGAACTGTTTATCCACATTGTTTCCGAGTTGTAGCTGCCTGGGCTGTACATTGACCTCTTAATGTTGTTCTTTAAAAGCGAGGTCGAAAAAACAGTGGGAGTTAAATGCAAATGAGTCTGAATGTCTTTTTCCTTCCAAAACAACGACTCCAAACTCCAGCGAGACCGGCAAAAACAGCCTAAGCTCCCGAAGCAGCCAAAATGCCAAAAAAAAAACCCTCATGTCAAATTCCTGCCATACCTGAAGAGGCTGAATAAGGCCAGGTTATGCAGCACGCCAACCCTGTCACCTGCAGCAACACAAACATCCCACAATGCATTTGGGCAGCTGAAAAACAGCATTAGAGTTTTTGCCCACTCTCTGTCTGGCCGACTAGGCAGTGCGAGAAGTCAATGACCTCGTCCTACACGCCGTGGACCACCTTGGCACCGTGACAGGGAGTCATGTCCCCAGGGAGGACCGGGAGTAGGTCTTAATTCCAAAAAGCCACGGGGAGCCTCTCTTACCTCCTTCATCACGTCCCGGGGCCTCTGAGGGGAATTGTTCAAATGTTTCATTTCAGTTTTGCATGCTAATGAGCTTTGGGTTATGCCTGACAAATGGCTGCTTATCTTCTTCTACTTTAGCACCGGGGCTATTTGCATTAGCTTTAGCTGAAAGATTAATGCGTGTAAAGCATGACGGCCTAATTGAATTTTAAACCACAGACGGTTCGGCAACAGGGAACCGTTAGAGAGCTCTGGGCGACCGTCTCTCCCCCCTCCGAGTTGGGCTTACAGGCGGTGTTTGCTGAAAGGTTAGACTTAGCCAGTCGCTCAGTGGCACCAGGTAATATGCTCTCACAAAAAGTGGGATGCTGTCCAAGGCCTTTGAATGATCCCGCCCCCTAGGGGCAGGAAACAGGACCACATTCTATGATTCGGCAGCTTTGGGGATGGGTAGCGGCGGGGGGGATGGTGTTTCTCTCGGCAGTCACCATATCTAAGGAGCAAACAAACACCTGCCTGCGATGACTGCTGAGGGTTTAGTATAGGCAGCCATTTCAGTCAAAAGAGAAAATGAAAACCAAGGAAAGAGAGCAGTCATAGGCTCTTCTTTTATAAGGGTCACAAGCTGAGATCGGGCCCTGTCTGTACTGACAGAGCCAGGCAATCAGACAGAAACTCACAGACTCATTAATCAACTGCAAAAAATATATATCATAATGATGATTATGGCTGCACGATAAATGCCAGTGCAATCACTGTGGCCCGAACACCTCAAAGACCTTCTAGCACCGAGAGACCAATAGATGCCGTGATGTAGTAAGGCACGGCCATTGATAAAGTTACCCAAAATCCACCACTGTCAGAGCTCTAACATCCATCAGTCGCCCGTCCTTTGACATGCAGGCCACAATGGCAAGTGTTTGCCTGGCTGCTCCGTCCCCCACCGGAGGTGGTCACGTTTAACATTCTGGGCCACGCCACTCCGCCTTCCGAAAATCTACTGAGACAGCTCTGGCTCTGTAGCAAGACCTGGGGACTTGGGGGGGGGGGGGCAGGAACACTTAGAAGGCCATATTGTAAGACAGCTCACAGCCATGGAACTGGATCTTAGGGATAAAGGATACTGGCCAATCAAATGGTGGCTTTTATAACAGAACTATTGCTCTTTAGATAATTGCTACAATTTGATGCTTTATTCGACCCAGCCTTTACCTCGTGGCTCTGAGTGCCAGTCCCAAAACAACGCAGGAGAAGCAGCGCCTCCCTGATGGTCCACGGCAACCTGAGACCCCTTGTGACACCGGCAACCACGTGACAGTCACCATGACAATGACATGACATTCAGCCTGCCCTGGCACGGCCTGCGCTCCAGCCGACAGCACCCCAGGGACACGATCGTTGTTAGCGGTTAGCGACTTGAGGACAGGAGAAGGCAGGGTGATGGCTCCTTGGCAGTTCTGCTGAAAACCACAGAGGTAGACGCAAAAGTAGCCCCAGCCACCTCAAAGGACAGGAAAATGGGTACATGGACAAGCTGGGATGGAAATCACATCCCGGACCCAGCTGTTAAAAACCGATCCACACAGATTGCTGGGTTGGATCAGATCTGAAGAAGAGAAAGATCTTAGGAAAGCAGATTTAGGATGGATACTGATTCCGCCAGAAGTCCAAAGGTAATAGCAAAGAAAAACACTTTAAATGTAAGACAGAGTTAAATGAAAAGATGGATAATTATTAATGAGGCAGATATGAAGCACATGTTAATGGCAATGTAGGAACTAGAGCTACTGACTTAGCTGTGTATGAAATCCTCTTGCAGAAGTAGGTTTGCTGGACATTGGCTCACTGGGTAGAGAAGGGCGTTGGTCTGTTTTCCGTGATTCCCTTCCGGGTGGCCGTCGAGTGAAGTGCCTCGATCTCATCAAACCATAATGCAACTTAAGAGGACATAAGGATTATTCAATGGGCAGCTTCCAGTACTGACAGAATGTCAATGGCACAGTGAATAGGGAGGCCGTGTCGGGGTTCCGGAGACGGGGGGGGCTGCCCTCTTTGGGTTTTTGGAATCCAACATGATGTGGAGCCTAAC
>JABFEB020000008.1:6536529-6559615 GCA_019775895.2 Stomatorhinus ivindoensis | reverse complement strand
CCCCCCCCCCCCCCCCCCCCCCCCCCCCCCCCCCCCCCCCCCCCCCCCCCCCCCCACCAGAGTACACAGAGTAAACCCCCATGACATAATGGGGAGATCATGCAAACTCCACACACATGGAGCCATGCCGGTGACTCGAACCCTGGTCCCAGAGGTGTGGGGCAACAGTGCAAATGCCAATTAGCAAGAAAGCAGTACACAAAGGTAAGGGAAGGATGTCTAGTCAACACAAAACTGCGTGAGGGTCCCGTGCTTCGCTCCGGTCTTAAAGCTTAGCTATCACGACCCCCCCTCCACCCTCACAGCCACATTCCCCTGCCCATCTACAAGTGAAATGTGACACTTTTTCTTCCCCTGAACATGTATGCCCGAGACCACCCCCATGAAGCCACCACTTCACAGTTCACCTGCTGAGTTTTTGTATTGCATTCTCTGAAAGCATTCACCTTTTTCAGAAGTGGAAAGTTCAGGTCCAGAGAGTACAAATCCAGACCAAGATTTTGTTTCAAGCAACCAGTTGACCATAAAGAGTCACATTCCCAGAGTACACAACTGGTTGGTTGAAACAAAATCTTGGTCTGGACTTTCTGGACCTGAACTTTCCACCTCTGCTTTCTGTCTTGTTCTGAAACTGGCTGGAGGTGGGACTTGGTTTAACTACAGCCCCGATTCCAGGAAGTGAATGTTTTCCAGAAATCACTCAGGTTTGGGTTGTCTCCTCCAGTAGGGAGGAGACATCATATCTAATGTCCTCCAGGCAGCTAAAATACCATGAAGCTACTCAAATCCTACGGCAGGCTCAAGAAAACACTACCACAGCACAGAACATCCTTAATTCAACCCTCAATTAATGCTCTCCAGGCTTCTTAATAGAGTCCTTGTGCTATTCGTGTACAGGCTAAACTGTGCAATTATTTTCTTCAGGAAAGTGTTTGCAGAACATGTCGCATTTTTAAGTCTAGGTTAAGCAAAGCCGTCACTCCATTTATGCATTTTTGTTTTATGTTTGCTTCTATAATTACAGTTTCAACTCCCTAAAGCAAAGCGGCACGCAGGTAGAAAAATCAATTGTAATTTTAACAAAGACATTGGATTTACCACATGTCCTGTCCTTATGTGGTCTTATCAAACGCAGGGGCGTAACGGAAGCTAGTAGCAAAGAAATAGCAGTCGGAGAGCCGGTTATGTCTCTCCTCTCAATATGCGACAGTGGGACTGCACCACACCGGAAAAGCTCTTATTTGTACAACAATCTGGAAACACTCATCTCTCATCCAGGATTTCTGTCAATGTTTCACTCCCCGGAGGACAGAAATGTGACCAAATGTCAACCAAACGCGCACTCTGCTGAACCGGCATTTGGTGACCGCAGTTACCAGATCTCACGCACGCAAAACACTCACGCTTTCAGACTCACGCACACACAAGGAATCTTTCGGCAAATCTATTTTATTCCATTACAAATCTAAAATTAGCTACATCAAAAGCGTTTGGGGTAGTTTGCAAACTATGCAGATTATTTACACGGTAATGAAACTCTTGCATGCATGTAAATGCGTGTGCATGTTTTGTGCAGACCCGAATTGACAAACTCGCTCCAGCCGGCTGACCAACGTTGGAAACCCTGGGACCGGGGTCCACGGAGACCCCTGCAAGTGTAGTTAAAGCGTTGTTTAAAGTTTATCCGCAGAATCAATAAGCGGAAGGAGAAAACGATGCTTTGGACAGAGATTAAAAGACGCCGTGAAAACGCGAAATATCGCGGCAGGCGCTCGGAAAAGCACTAAAGCAGCGTGATTTACTTTGGCTCTGCGCGGAGCTCACCGCCAGCCTGCACTAACGGGAAGCGGCGCTGAGACGCGATGGCTGCTGCATGAGGAGTGACCGCAGCCGGCCAGCATGCATCGCCTGGCGGGGACTGGGTGCCTTTAAAAACACGGATCACTTGCAAGAGGCGCCTGTAAACGGGAAACGAAAGCGATCGGAAGCCGGAGGGCTGATGCAGCACTGTGCAGCTTGAATACGAACCGTTTGTGCCATGGTTTGTAATGCAACGCACAAGGCCTTGGTATTGCAGACTTGATCGCCTGGTCACACGCACGTGGCTTTGGGGGGTGGCGGGAAAATTCCACATTAAACTCCAGGTTCACAAATACTTTGTATTTTCAACTAAAACCATGGCCGCGTGACTCAAATCAATACACTTTTTGATTAAAAGCAAATAATTGAAACACGACTGGTACGCCTGAATTAAGGCTGACAACTCAAAACACACGGCCTCAAAGCTACTCATTTATTTAAATGTTTATTAAAGCACCATGCCCAGGACAATGCGTGCAAAGACAAATACCAGTATGAAAGCTAGTGTGAAACGCACAGTTATCAACATATATCTGTCGCAGGAATAACAATTGTATCTGAGGTTATGTTTCAATGATAATAATATTATATTCCCGTCTGGTACAGAGATAACTATCAGCAGAGGGTGTGGAGGGTAAGACTAAAGACGCAAACTACGTATACACCCTGCAGTCGCCGCTTTGTATTCTCTACAAACTCTATTTACAGAACATGATTTTTTTCTGAAACTAAAAATGAGTTTAATCTGCCAAAGGCAACTCGCTTTAAAATCATTATGTTTTGCTGCATTCCTTTATTGGTTTTCGCTTTACCGTGTGTAATTAATGTTTGCGTGTACTGCAGGACTCTACGCCCCAGCTGAAGAGAAAACAAAACCATAAAATGTCAGCTTTGAATATAAATCAAATTTATACCTAAGAGTGTGACGATAATATCTTGCATCGGCTCCAAAGTTTGCTTCCCTGCCTGCTGCTGTCTGTAATAAGCGGGGAGCCTGTTATTCATGGTCTCTCCCTAATCACCTTCATCTTCTCCAGTCTTCTCTGTGTGTATTAGTGCTGTCTGCAGGTCTGCTGGCAGTAGTGAAATTTTGCTCTTTAAATTATTCACACGCTGCATAAATAGAATGGAAGCCCAAAACAGGATACTCTCAGCTGATAAAAATAAATACTGCAAAAAAACTTATATACATGTATAACTAATTACCAAATAAACATTTAATATATCAATTTCTTGCAGTTAAGATAACAATCGTGTCATGGTGTCACTACAAGGACCATGGGCTGATTTGCATTATGAGTAGTTTCTCCAAATCTAATATCCATGATCTAAAATAATGCATCATTTTAAAGTACAAAATGAAGTTTGTGTACAAACCCAGACGTAATAACTGGATACTAGATATGATGTAGGTGCAGTGGTGATATTTGCTGTTCTACCTGCACAACAAAATCAGGCCTCTCAGGTCAGAGACTCAGAGGAGCTTGATAAATTTACATTAATACTCTAAATTGGCCAGAGTGTGAATGTGTGTGTGCCGTACTCGGAGCGGGGGGGCAAGAGCCGGCTTTAGTCCACCTAGACTGAAATCTGCCCCCCCCCATTGGCCACCCCTTTCATATTTGCTTTTTTGTGGTTAAATCAGACTTTGAATAACCTTTTACTCCTTCGACTCTGTACCTGTTTCTCTGTATCACTGCTGATTTACTGTACTGATAAGGAATAAACTCACTGCGCTGCTGAGCCAAACATGCGCACTCAGAATAGCAGCATTGCAGACGTTTTGGAATCTTGTGCTTAGTGTACGCTTGTTACCTTAACTGCAAGGAATTGATATATTAAACGTTTATTTGGTAATTCCACCAGTGCCTGAATTATTAACAGTGTAGAGTTACAGTGTCTATGTACCTTAAATGTTCCCTTATTTTCTAGATGCCTTATATTCATATTTAGGTTTATGTGCCGCCCCAAAATGACCTCTGGTCCCGCCCCGGCCACCCCACTGAAAATCTCCTGGCTCCGCCACCGGTGTGTGCGTGCTTTGATGGACTGCCCTTCTGTCCACCTGCTCCGCAGCTCTTTACCCTCTGCTTTCTCAGATGGACTTCAAGCCCCTGGCTCTTCAGTTCTGAATAAGCGGTTGGAAATTGATGGAAGGGCAGATATTACACTTCACTACTATCTGGGAAATAAAAACTGAGCTCGAATGTTGCATTATCTCCTTTAACCAGATAGATCACAACCTTCCTGTAGAACATCACGTAAAATGGAAAAGCTGTCTTTAGAAAACACCCAGAATATTACTCCTGAATAAGAACCACTCATGCACTTCTTTTCAATTTGTATGGATTTTAGCCGCTAGTCCTGTACAGCCTGCGGATCCAAGACCAGTTGAAGGAGAGTTGACTTGTGTAAAATCGGCCAGAGCCCTGTGCATCAGTGAAAACAACTGAAATCTTGTCTTCTGTTAGGATGCCATAATGATCACCTCCAATTTATATATACTGATGGAAAAAAGCAAAAAGGTCTGTTTAATTCAGGTTAGTAATGGCAACAGTGTGAAACCCATTCATTTAGACTATTAGGCTAAAATTGATATTACTACAAAGCTGACAGTGAGCTGTGGCATCATTTAGCGGCCGTCTTGATTTCCAGACCAGTCTAAAATCCCACGCTTACCGTCACTGCTGATGTGACAGTTTCCTATAGATTGCTGGCCTGGTTGTCAGAGGGTAGTAGGTACTTCACAGGAAACTTGCTTTCCCACGTGTGTCGGAACCAGCTGTGTTGTTTTTTATTTTTTTTGAATTCGTCTTTCCTGCAGGACACATGACTCAGGGGTAGCAACTCACTCCGTCCCTGGAGCCTACCAGCCTTGCTTCCATATGGACGCACGGATCATTTCCCAGCGGCTTCTGCCCACCGCTGTGCCTCTTAGTTCCTGGCTGAGGTCCACAATAGTCCTGCAGCAGAAGAGCGTTGCATATCAAGCTCTCTGGAGGCACGGTGAGTGAACATTCAGACAATAACTATACATCCATCTCAGCAACAACTGAATGACGTACTTTTATACGTAAAACTAAAGTTCTGACTCTCTGAGGTCATCAAAGGTCCCTGGGCATCTTTTGTAAGAGTAGCCCTATCAGATCTGGCCTCCTAATTATACCCTGTACCTAACAAGTGAATTCTCTCCTGCCCCTTTACCATCTTAGCTACTGTGTGATGAGTGTACTGGTGCAGAATGGCTGCCGTCGCATCATCCAGGTGGGGGCTGCACAGTGGTGCTGGCTGAAGCGGCTCCCCATTGATTCTGTAAAGCGCTTTGGGTGTCTTGAAAATGCCCTATATAACTCTAATATTCAGTTATCGATCAAATTTTCCAATGTATAAATACGGACATGCATGCAAAAAGGCATTCATTAATGCATTAAATGTAACTGAGGTTCAAAAATAACTCCATCTGATCAATTTTCGCTCTACTATTTCTGTCCCTCTTTCCTGCACTTCCGGCATGTCTTCCAAGTTAGCGCCGGTGCTTGTGGTCAACCAGTCAGCATGGTTTATCGCTATATGCCAGTAGTTTGTAGTAGAATAAAAGCGTACTTAAGCTGCGTCCCAATTCAGGGGTTGCAACCTTTCAAAGGACAAGGTGTACGAAAGCGTCAAGGTCAAACAGAAAGCGTTGTCAAATGGGATAGACTGGCCTAAGGATAGTTTCCTATTTCCGTCACCAGCTGTTCCCGTCCTTACCCAAGTCAGGAAGTGCGAGCCAGCTGGGACACACCCACTTTACCTCTGCACGATGAATCTTGGGATAGACTGAACCACAAAGGATCAGTCATGTGCATCCTTTGCAGAGCAGGGAAGGAAGGACACGTTCCTAGACGTCGTTTGAAGGTGCCTAGGAAATGAGGCAGCCTTGCCACTGTGGCGCATTCGGCTTTCAAATGCAGCCTTTGAAGGATGCAGCCTCTGAATTGGGACACAGGCTTAGTCCAGAGTAGGGACTAAAAAAAGGTTCCGAAACTGCAATTAGTCTGAGTTCTTGAGGACGTGACAAAAATTCTTGGTTCCTGAAAAAAATCCTTGTTCCGGAAAGGAGTTCCTGCAGTAGGAAAGATAAAGACACATAATTTTTGGTCTGCATTGAGAACGGTTTACTCATCATTTATAGGGCTAAATGACAACTTTTTCCCCAATAGACAGGCATCAACCAGGTACCAGTAGTTCTTTAACTACACAAAATTTGATAGGCAGGTCATTTAAGAGTCAACAATCTGGTAGAACATTCCCTCAAGATTTACCGCTTGACTGTCATAACACAGGAACACCCTTCCCTGTAACCCCATCGTACCAAATTTGCAAGAACATTCTGGTAATTCAAGTGCTGCAATTTGTCAGCAAAATTTCTCAAATGTCACGGTGCAATTTCACAGAACATGGTTCTTATGTGAAACCATGCATGACAGCAGTGATGTTTGGCATAACTATAAAAACATTATAACTGATTAAATACAAAGTAATTTCTCACGTTCTTAATCAGTGGACACATACAGCATCCCAGCTCCTGGAAAGCACGACACATGTAGTTATGAATATAAATGAACAGCTTTTAAACCTTCAGCCTTGACGGCTTGTTTCGGTGCATATAGACCTTATGTTAATTCCTGGTTTGGGTCATTGGAAGAATCACTGCTGAAGAAGCGACGTTGTCTTTGCCCTAAATCTCCATTCCAGGCCTCGCAAGGATGTCCTGTCAGGCCGAACGCTGCACCAGCTGCTGGAACGTCCCAGTTCCCAGTGTTGTTCTCAGAAAATCAAAATATTTGCAAATGTTCTGGAGTCGTCGGGGTGTCCTGTCAGTTCTGATAGGACCCAGTTCATCTGTCCAAACAAAGCAATGGGGTCTGTGATCTATTGCTTTTTCAATTCCAGCTGATCCACAGATTTCAGCTGTCATATGGGGATGCAGGATACTCCATCACGAAGAACCTTCTGGAATGCCCAGCCTCAGTCCATCACCTGTGAATTGCACCAGGTCTTGTCCTTCTTACTAAAGTCAATGTCATTACTGTTCTAGTGAAGTGAAGTAAGTGTCAAAATAGAACATATGCGGCATAGAAACTCTGTTATTACTGTGTTACTCTGTTATTAAATGCAAACAAGTAAAGTTTATTTATAAAGTTTCAGAGACAGAAACAGTAATCACAAGCGCTGAACAATAAAATAACATAAATAAAATGCCATGCAAGTTAAAATACAGAGCAAAAAATAGAATATTCAAACACAAGCTATCCAAAGGCTTGTTTAAATAGATAAGTCTTTAGCTAGGCCTTAAACTGTTCAACTAATTGCACCAATCTCAGTGCTGGTGGAGGACTGTTCCACAGTCTGGGAGCCACTGATTGAGATGTAAAATCCACATGCATCTTCAGCCTGGTGCAAAGGACAGAAAGAAGGGCTTGTGGAGTGCAGGACATCCACATTGTACAGGGCTGGACCATGCAGGGCTCTGTAGGGGACAGGAGAATTTTATAATGTACCCTGAATTCCACTATGGGTCAATGCAGAGAATTGGGAAAAGGGAGGTAGGATCCATTTGTTCATATGATTAACAGCATAAAAGATGGTGCAGGCTTGTCCTTTGAAGCCCTTGAAAATCGTATCATACTGCAGGTCTCCTTCTATGCCTTCATGGAACTTCGGGCTTCGTCTAGCCTTATTGAAGTACTTTCATCTATCGAAATGAAAGATCTGATCAGAGATAAAAGGGGTTTGGGGTATAGGTGCCTTTCCACCATCATCATAAATGACACCATCAAATCATTTTCAGGTATTTTGCATAACATTACGACCTAGTTTTGCCATTTTTGCAGTTTCAGTCTACTGTCGTTTGGACGTGAGAAGGCCTTTTTCGTGTAGGCAGAATGCTCCAACTATCTCAATAACAACATTAGGGTTGCCGTGGGGGAAATATCCCATCGTGTGCAACGCCAGGAGAAGAAAACAAACACCACCAAACCTAGTGCTCTGTTTTAGAGGGCAAAGTTCAGAAGTGCTTGCAGGAGGACTGTTTTCCCACCAGTATGGGAATGAAACAGGACCCATCCTCTCCCCTCTCCCACACACTGCAATCACGGCATAAACACTGAAGTTTATGATCATCATGGTTGTCTAACACAACGTTCATCTGCGTTTATAGAGCAACCTCCAGGTTAAAGTTTCTCTCCCCAGCTTCCTTTCATAGAAGATGAGAAATGGTCCCCCCCCAACACAATGAAATGCAGCCTCAGCGTGAGAGTGGATTGCATTTAGTGACCACATGAAAAGGATTTCATGATAGCAAGGATGTTTTTTCGCAAGCTGATTAGCTCGTGAGGAGAATAAGATCCCATTAATGAAATATTTAATCTCTAAAGATTAAACTACAATCAATAGCCATTCAATATCCTCTGTTTATTTTCTTTTTCAATACAAACTTCCATTAAGACTTTAATTTATGTTCAGCGAGTATGCAATCGATGCTGGGAAGGACAAAACCACCACACGGAATCCCTGTTCTGACCTCACGTGCTGGATATCTGAATAGTGCAGAAAACTGATAGTCCCCTCTATTTTTATGTTATATTACTGTGCGTAGGTCCCTTTAGGGACGTGGGTTTTTTTTTTTTTGAACAGAAGGAAATGGATTGCGCCCTTATTATTAAGTTAATGCGTAATGAAATTCCAGACGTTATCGGCTGCTGCCGGTCTACCACCATTGTTTCAACTAAAGTAAAGATTTCGATAATCCCCTGTGTACAAACACATTTTGCAGCTTTCTTTGGGGGTATTAAAATCATTGGATGTTATCTCGATTTTTTGGCCACATATGGGGTAATGAAGTTAATGTGTTTGCAGCTTGGACAAATAAATATTTTAGTAGATAATTTAAAGCACACAGAGTCCTTAAGACTGTAGGAATGCTTTCTGCATTCAGATATTCATGAGGCAAATATAAGCCTTTTATTTGACACCCTATTCTTTGTAGTGTCCACACTGATGTGTGGTTAACCTGCACACACAGGACATATGAACACTGTTTCTCCTTCAATTTTTTTTGTATTGATTTATAGTATATCTCTAATACAGCGTATAAATGGTGAAGGAAACTATTTTCAGCATGTTGTTAATAGTTGCTGAAATTGCTTCAGTTGATTTATAATTTTGCTGGTTTCATGTTTCCAAATGTCATAAGTGAGATATGACTTCCAGGAGTCCAATTTCTGAGTCCAATGGCACTTGCTGGTGTCATTTCCTGAATGCGAAATATCATTAAAACATTAACCCTTGAGATCTATAGCCTTCTGTACACAGGTGATATCATTTATGTCTTTGAACAGCCAGCATTTTGTTGTAATCGAAATACCTCGAGTTTCTGTCCAAAGACACGCCTAAGTGAAATGTGTTATTCTTCCATTGAGGCTATTTTCTGGGTCTGGCTACAATCTAACAGTCTGTTACCTGTATATTGCATTTTTAGCAAATGTGGAAACTGTTACTGACAATCTGTTTTGTGTTTCTCAGTCCAGGGACCTCGTTGGCCGTTTACTCCTGCCACGTGCCTTTAATGGAAGGAAAAGGAGTAAAGGAGATGTGTGTCGTGCCTGGTTTGAATGCATTCTGCAGGTGCAGGGGGTCAGGAAGTCAACTAGCAAACTTAATGGACTATACCTAGGCACCATATAAAACACACATACATGACACAACATATAGGATTTTGAATGCAAGTTTGTGCCAATCTAAAATTCAGCGAAAGGATAAGAATAAGCGCAATACCAGTATTCCCATTACCGTAAAAATAAGACCTCAAAGACTCTCACACGCAAATGTCACGATCACGAATAGCCCCAGGAGGCGCGAATTCCTGCAACCAGACAGGTCATAACTCTTTCCTCCTGGCGTGCGTGATCTCCGAAAAGCTCAGAAAACCAAACAGAGGTAATTAGGGAGGGAGACAATGAAATGTTTTTATGTATAAAATATGAATTTAGATAGAGCAGACTGAGCTGTTTCGCAAAATCATGGGAAACAGGCCCAAAAATAACAGAAAAGGTAAATAGTGCCTGATACCATGTATTCAGCATCTTACAGCACAAAACTACAAGCAGTATCTTAAAGGGAAATGTGTGTTCGACCCTCTTGCAAACCCATAGAGGATGACGGCTGGAGAAATGAGGAATGTCAGAGATGTTTCTCCATTTAGGCTAATTCTGCATCTTTGGACTACAGCAATGAACCTGCACAGCAAGAAAAGAACATGCACACAATATAACAAAACACACACACACATACACTCACATACATACACCTACTCACACACACAAGAGAAACAGAACTCAAAACCCAGATCCAGGAAATGGGCAGAAACAGTACTACCCACCCTCAAACACAATATGAATCATCTGGCAGACTGAGGTATCACTGTGGCAGCAAAGCACAAGTTTTAAAGGGAATGACTGGCTTTTTATCAAGACCTCAAAAGGTGTAACACAGACAATAAACAACTACACATCTGAAACCGCAGGCAGGTCAGACGCCGGAGAGTAAGGCACACACACGGTGGGGAATTCATACAATGGCTAAAGACATACAGTACAAGGGTCAGGTGGGTTCATGTATGACACAAGGGCAACACAGGACAACTGGGAACACAAGAAATATTTACAATAACACAAACAAGGGGCTATTTACAGTTTTCCCAGCATCCTCCTTACTGCTAATGGGCTCTGCTATGCAGAGCCATCTCATCAGCGCTACGATATTTAGAAAATAAAACCTAACATTTTGAAAATGGCAAAGCTATTGGCTTAGTTTCCATGTTGTTGTGCATTAAGGGTTTGAGGCAATACCTCTGAATCGAAGCTGGCGTCGACCACAGGAGAGAAGGTAGCAGGTGATTCGGCTAAACTGGTTTAGGGCAGGAGACAACACCCACATGCTGCGATTCAGTCACACACTGCGATTCAGTCACACTCTCCTTGAATTGCTCAGATCTGGAGTCCCTGAAGCATCTCAATACTGTGAAGGGACAGCAAATGTGGGTAGATGTTGAAAGTTGTGCTTATTTTCTAAGTAGTACTAATGATAGTCATAATAAAATACAGATGCTCCTCTATTTACAAACTTTCAACTTACAAACTTTCAGACATACGAACAAAGGACTGTAAGTCCAAATTGTGTTCATTGGACTCTTTTTTTTTTTTTTTTTCTGTGCACCAGTTTCGCCCAGTACAACTTCTGGCCGCTACTCCCACTGCGCAGCAGCGTAGCGTGCGTACTCCCAGCATACTGGTTCTTTGTACTTGCGTATCTCCGTACTTGAATTACGACTTACAAACATTTCAAGTTATGAATAGCCGTTCAGAATGCAACTCATTCGTAAGTAGAGGAGCGTCCGTACTTTACAATCAATAGCCTATATAAACCAGTGCAAGGTCCTGTGCCAAAGATAATTCATAATTAAATTCAGTCAGATAAATTTGGGTACACGCAAACCAGTCAAATTAAACCAAAGTTGGTCATATGTATACACAGACACTGACTTTGCCATAGCAATATCCAAAGCTTAAAAATATTCAATACACAATAAAAACTTGCAGCTATCCACATATGCTTTCACGTAAGTAAGTATACAGGGGATAAAAGACCACTCGCTCTCCATGACTTCATTGACTAGGGGGGCATCAGCTCTCTATGGAGGAGTATGTGATGGAGGTAGGTCGAGCCATCACAGGGAACAATTTACAGCATGAGTTTCACACTGCTGTGATACCAATCGAGTCATTCAGTTTGCTTCACAAAATAACCATTTCTGGGAAATAAAAATGGAAAACACCGATGGCTGACCACTCCCCAGAATTAACAGAACGGGAAATATGTCGAGTGAGACAGTTTCAGGGGCCTCAATTCGTCAAGCCCAGTATTTAGTAGGTAGATGTTCATCAGGTGGAGAGGATTGCGAGGATTCCGTAAATATGCCACGTCGGCCCTGCTATCGGTGGCAGGATTAGGCACGAGAATGTGGGAGAAGCTCTATTTTCACTCAGCGATAGTGCCTGAGGAGAGCTACCTTCTCTCATTTCTAAGATAAGAAGCATCTTCTCCTGGGACGCTGGGCAATGAAACACTCCTAAAAAAACAGTCATGCCAGCTGACAAGAGAGTCAGGAACTCATCTTATTTCTCCAATAGAAGACTGTCATGTGACCAGTGATGGGAAGCTCTACCTATCCTCTCAGAATTACTGATATAGGAGACGTGTGTGTGTGTGTGTGTGCTCTTAAACACATAAGGAAGAACATTGTGTTATTGGAGGCTGTTATTCAAATTATCCGATGGACAAGAGAGGAGGTTCCTGCACATTGTTCCTGCTCATATGTATTTTTTTCTGCCGTTCCTAAGATAATGGATGGAACAGAGAGTCGGCCATTTATTAGGTCGAACTTAAAGATGTCAAAAAAACACCAGGGCTCCAGGACCAGTTATGGGCTGCTGACTCTGCATGTTCCCTCCTATCGGAGACAAACATATGGGGGGAGATTATTGCACCAAGAATTGGGTAGATAGGGCTATCGAGAGGCTCGATGGGCTGGGAGTCACGTATGTGGTGAAAAACCGCTTTGAGGTTTCCCTGAAGCCCCGACCAGTGCCGGGAGGAGAGGAGAGCATCTTTAATTTCATGTTATGAGCAGATATCACACTGACAGAACTTACATTTCGCACGAGAGAAAGACAGGCAAGGAAAGGAGGACGAGATGTCAGCGGCGGGTTCCGGATGGCGACGTCCTCGCTCTGGAGGCAAACGGCCTGCTCATTTATCATGGCTTTCTCATTGCCTGTTTAGACAGACAAGTTATTTTAATCTGGTTCCAGTTGGCTGCTTTCTTGTTCCTCGACGCGTGTGTCTGGAAGCTGAAAAAAGCTGGAGTTCCCTAGGCGCCAAACTCGAGGTCACGGACTAAAGGGACATAAACGCGGGGTTGGGTGTGGCATTCTGGCGTGTTCTTCTGCATAAAGAGCCGACCAACATGTAGGCAGAGGGTAGTCACTGTGGTGGCTGCGCAGACCTGTACGTAGGTCACTACCCCCCATTATTAGTGAGCTCCATCTGTAGAATATTATAGTCATGGTTAACACTGCCTTACCTCTCTTCTGCAGGGTAGTCAACCAGGTATGTACTGAGTCAGTGGATCTAATGACTGCTCGATATCCACACACAGCTTTTTCAGCTTTTCCTAGGGAGGTGGTCCCAGCTGGCTGCCCCCAGGCACACAGGAGACCCCCATCACCTCCTTGCACACGACACCAAAGACAGTGTAACAGGAAACACCGGACCCCACACTCACCTGGCCTAAAGGTAGATGACCCACTGGGATGTGAACACAGCGGGTGTTGCAGAGTCCAACCGGCCTTCACCCCAAGCGCTATAGCCAACATCCCATTGCACTGCGTACCGCAAAGTTTAATCATTGAGCTGTGAAGTCTATGAGCCTGGATTTCACACCTCCCCAGGCTCGGAGGCAGTAGCTACCCTGGTGAATGACATCATTCTTTTGCTGAACACACCGAACAATCTGGTGCGGAACTACCTGAGTGCAATTGATCAGTTTTATGTTAATCGGCGCGTGGGATGTTAATCACTATGGGTTTCATCTTGCGAAACGCTTCAGAGTTCAGAGCACATCAGTTTTTCTGTGCTGCCTGTCTTCGCCCGTAAAGGAGCGTGACAGCATTACGCGCTTGTGCGACAGCAGGCTCTTTCCTCACCTCAGCCTTTCACGTTACCTCCTCTGAGACTTTAAAGGGTAGGAAGTTCCTCTCAGATCATATCTTCCCCAGGCTGACTCTCTTCACATTTTAGTTAACTTAACATCCCCTTTTTTGTGCCAGCAGTGGTCAAAAACTAATATTTTTGACCAGCACAAACAGTAAATACCAGTAAATATCTTGGTCCAGACAACAGTGTGGACATATGGACATATGGACATATACATAGGGTATATAGAAACCAATGTTAGTTTGGTTTACAGTTTGGAGTAAGCCCCCCCCCACCCCCCAAAGTGTCATAATGCTTAGTCATTTAAAACAATGTTTCATGTCCAATGATTCAATCAGTTATGCTAACAGGGTCAAACATACTGAAAATGGAACCAGGACTTAGCAGGTTAAACTAACAGTGTCTGGACCCGAAACCTGGAATTCATTTGCATCATTTTTGTTGAGGAGACGGTTTCCTGTTTTTACCTAATTCTGTGTAATGGATATTTATTGAATTATGACTGGAGGATACCAGCAAGTCAACATCTAAATCCAAAACACCAAATACTTCAAACCACTTCTTAAGCAAGAAAAACATGGTTTGTTGGACACTTACTGAGGTCTTGTGGTCTGCTTCACATTAGGTTTAGAAAGTTACTTCCTGCACCCTAAGCATTATTTTAATACTAATACTGCCTTCAGAGAGGACGTCCAGCAGATCACACTAGCATGAGGTGCTAACCCCATCTCAGGAACAACAGGAGACATACAGTCTGTTCTATAAGTAACACTGCAAAGGCACTAATAAGCTTGAGCTTAAAATTAAAGATTGATTCCTCACTCCAAACCAGTTGTTAGTGTTGAATTATCCCGAAATCTAGATTCTGGAACATTCCGGTTTCTCTCTTAAAGGATATTGACCGTAATGCCTTTGACACAACAAAATCCAATATCCACATCCTGAACTTCACTAATCCTATAAAGGCTGCAACAGATACAGAGAGCTGCAGAATGGCCAGCATTATCAGAGAAGACCCCCCCCATCCCCCCCCCCCACGGCCCCCGTCGCAGTCACAGGGATTTTAGGTGCCAGAATGGAATATGTTTAGCTGTCCCTGGTGTGTGACACTCTGGCCAAGGGGACGTCTTTCCCGGGATCCCTGTGATCCAACTGCACATTCTATACCTTCATCAATAATAATACTTGAGTGGCGAGCAGCATCTGCAGAAAGCCATCCGGCACGACGTCTCCGATCCTCCGTCTGCTCCCGTGCTTCCGGCTATCCATGGTCTTGTTTAATTATGCGATACATCCACACTTCTGCACAGCTGCGAATAAAATTCCAATTACTGTGACAGATGGCTCGCTAATTACGCATGAGCTGATAGCTTCATGCTTTCTGCCACGTCTACAGAGGTAGACTCAAGTGTGGCTAATTACGCAAAAATGCTAACAAACTGTGGGGCATGGCAAATACCGGCCCAGATGCCACCCTGCACCATCTTCACGAAGATGGTTGACATCGCAGGATGGGGCGTAGTTGGATGGGATCGCCGGGGCTCTTCATCTCCAGCCCTCACTATGTTTCTGATCTCGTCTGACCTCAGTCACAACACCCCCTCCCCCCCCCCATCGCACCATAGGGTATGGGTGTTGGATTCCAGGATCACCCGTCAGCACCACAGGTGGCGGAAGCACCCCCACCGGCATCAGACGCACTTAAAGTGGCATGGACGTAAAGAGGACCGACGTCGGCGGGGATGTTACGCTCACAATCGCAGGAATTCCCGGAGATTTCGCTTAACGATGCCGAAAGATGCCAGGAACCCTCCGTCAGCTCATGAACAGCCAGGACACCGGCTTGAAGCAACCCAGCCGGTTACCGGACCAGGCAGATTCCTTTCGGGAACATTAACCCCTCTGCAATGGCTCTAACACTATCAGTAACATCTACTGGGGACCTCCAAAGCCGGATTTAAACAGCGTGTCCTCTCAGCCATCCGCAGTGTTTATCGAGTGAAACTCTGTGCATACAGTAGCACTCGAGTTTCAAGGAATTCTGGTGTGTTTTGTATGTAGAATATGAAAAGATGAGTGCTTCATAACTGTTTTTTTGGTGGTTCTCATAAGAATCACTCTTCAAAGCAGTGAGGGAGGCCCTCCCGAATCTGTTCCTCAGAAGATGGAGAAGATTCCATAACTTCGAGACATCCGCTATGTGGAAGGTCTACAGGGACTCTGATTAGAGGGAAAACCCAGAAAAATCTTTTATTTCTTTGCAACTCCTCCTCCCAGATACAGTGGGGTGCTGTAGTTTTCTCGGGACCCGACTCCCTGTGGTTGCTTAATGAAGCCTAATGCTGGGGCACAGATGACAGCATTATCTGCTTAGCGTATAACCAGCACTGGGCGTAACGGCTCTTACCGCTATAGCACACTGGTGCCCTCCCATAAGGCTTTGCAACAATGGTGTCCTTCAAGAAAACGGGCAACGCCCCTCGTTTTCGGCCACCGCCCATATGTAGCCCACTGAACAGGCTAACAAGCTCCGGTCGGTTTACCGCTCTTGCTGGCCGCCTCCTTCTCGATCCTCCTAAGTTCTGCTGCGCCCTTGAAATGAGACAGATGGTTTCCGAATTCTGCCATTAGTGACAGACTGATCGTCACTCGTCCACCGCAGAGATCCAAGATATAATGGGCAGGCACCTTTTTTGGTGCATGGAGAGCTGGGCTGTTGCTCTGGGCTGATTTTTCCTCCACACACTCCCGGGAAACGTCCCAGACCAGGCCGTTATAGGCTGTATATCAAAGTAACGTCGTCAGCCTTACCTGTCCTTAGCTGGGCCTCTCTGTTCATAAACATGCCCTACAGCTTCCACCCGGCTCATCCAAACAAGCTTTCACCCTCAGTGCCACCAAGGAGGAACATAAGGAACGTGGTAAAATATATGGAGGAGAAACATGGATTTTAACAGGCAGTGGGGGCCCATAAGGTTGATGTATCCGTATGTCTTCCTGTTGATCTGATCTTCATACATTACAGTAGACTTTGGGGTGGGGGAGGGGTGTGTGTGACATCACCAACTGCGGCTCCTGAGCATGGACACATGCAGGACACGCAGCAGTAGATCTGTGCCGCTGGTCATGTTTGTGGAAGGTCCCACGGCTCAGCTGGGAAATCAAAAAGCCCACGTGCATTCCTGCAGCAACACCGAGAATCCTGACTGCAGGACTGGACTCCTGCAGCCCTGACATTGCCTGACGGACGCGTTGCAGAGAGGAAATGCGCCTGACTCGCATCCTGTCATGCATCCCAAGGTCAAGACACTAGAGCGACGGAGCCCAGTAGAGTGCGCTATGTCATCAATGGCTGTGCTCTGAAGTGCTGAGAGCTTGCTGTGTCTCTGTTAGTGGCAGGGGGAGGGGCGGGCGGGCTGAGGGTGCCCAAGAGGAGTGCGCTGATGTGGACGGGCTTCACACGAAACACCACGGCACCACCCACCCCACCCACCTTTGTCCTGACGCACAGATCAAGCACTCGCACGCTCTCAAATCTTGCCCGGAGCTGGCCCTTCCCTCAGTCACATTTCCGCTCAGCAGATACCTCTGCAGTCGGACTCGAGGCCCGACTGCATAGAGCTCACAGTCACGTGGTTCTGCAGTCATTCGTCGGCCTGAATCCAACGTTGGCATCCCACGAAGCATTTACTGCAAGAGCTCACCAAAATTCAAGGAAACATCACATAAAACGTCATGTCTAATCTGTCACGTTGAAAGAAACTGCTATTTTAACCATTAAACTTTGATTCATGGTAGTGGACAGATTTTCTTTAATGTTGCTTGTTCTCTTCGTGCAATGTGAACAAGATTCAAACAATCAGAATCCATTAATCTTGGAAACTACCTTCCTTTGAACAGGGAGGAGAAGAACAGAGGTCAGTGTGTCAGTACTTTTCTCCATCCACCTCAGCAGAGTGCAGGGGTTAAGCAAACTCATCACTCTCACATGATGTATTTGAGGTCAGAGGTTGCCAACACAGGAACACATGTGACGCGAGTATCTGTCAACAAATCCCCTCCCGTCTCTGCCCAGGAAGCAGTACGGACATCCACCCTGCTTCCTCCAGGAAGAGCACAGCTACGGGCCAGAACACTCAGAACACCCATCCTGCAGGTCCTAAGGGTCATGTGCTGACGGCCAGGCGGCCCACAGTCATGCCTGTCCAGAAAAAACACACCCAGAAGATCGTTTGGAAGGAACTCACTGGACACTGCTGGGATTTATGGATTGACAGCCACATAAACCAGTAGGAATTTATTGTCACACGCACATTTGCTTATATAAAGTTACACAAAAATAATGGATCACATTTACACAGTTTTTACAAGTCTAACCTCAATTTACAATTACCAGACTACCTAAGGACAAATAGTTAAATATACTCACATTGTACACAATATTAAAACTACACAAATATGTATAGATGCATACATAAGAAAACTTAACATGGAAGAAAAAAATCTCACGTTATTTACAAAAACATCCATTTAACAAAAGCTGCAAAGACCCACAGCCCTGGAAGAGGTCTCAGTTGAGCTCACATCACCCAGCTCCTTCCACGGTCGTCTTTCAGTGTGAAAAAGCTCCCTCAGTAGGAGTCGCTCTCGCTCCCTCTGAGAACCGAAGCGCAGGCGTCGCTGGCCCCCGCTGGACCCGCTGTGCGTTGATTACTTGGCCACGACCCCATGCCCACCCCTACCCGAGGGGGGGGTCGGAAACAAGTTATAGTAGCTTGATGTACACTTAATGTTTCACCCCAAGCTTCAGCAACATCATGTTTTTTTTTAAAAAAAGACAAAATAAAAGGTAAACTTTAGTGCAGTACACTAAACGCTCCCACAGCCGTGTTAATCTAGGTTAAGGAATGTGCTACTAATCGGATATTTCTGTACTGAAAGCATATAGTGAGGAGCAGCAGAGGAGCAACGTCACAGTTTAGCACGCAGGAAGTCTGGTAATCAAAAGACGTAGAGCTGATATCCTCCTGCAGTCGAACCTGGAGCAGGAGAGTCCCGTTTCCCTTCCGGGACGCCGGCCTGTGCGAGACGACGCTCCCCGGGCAGTGCCGCTCCCCTGCGTGACGTGATGCGCTGGTGCAGCACCCTGCGCAGTTTGCCGGTGAGCATGCTGTGTGTGCGTGTGTGTGCGTGTGTGTGTGCGCGTGTCAGTCGACCACTTTTCCCCAATTCCATGTGGTGTCCTGCGACGTTTGCTTTGATAGAATGAGGACGTTTTCCTTTCCCGGAGAGTTCCTCTCTCTGGCACACGCCCGTTACTCGGAGAACGGCGGGAACATCCCCAGGTCTGCGAAATCCTCGATGTTGTAGTTGGCCGTCCCCTGAGTGGGATCCCCTGCCATCGGCAACATGTCCTGCGACACACGGAGGGACATGCCCGCTCAGGCCCAGATAACAGTGTCAGGCGACGTCACCATTCACCGTGTGACATGCAATCAGCCATTACCTGAAAGACCTCCGTCTGCCCTGGCTGGGTGTGGCCGTGTTGATCGCCGCCCTGCTGGCCGTGGTGCTGGTTCTGCCACTGTGACCACACCTCAGAGGGCCGACCCTGGAATTGCGCCCCGCTCTGGCCGCCTTCGCCTGCAACGTCAGTAGTGGGAGGGGCAGGCGGGGGTGGGTAAAGCACGACTCCTACCTCGCAGCGGTTTCATTTTCACATGATATGTTTTCTCATTTCAGCCAAATCGTAGAGCATCATCAGGAGAACTTCGGCTGGACAAGATGCCGGAAGAACGCATCTATGGGAAACTTCCTGCCAAATATTATACTGCAGGATAAAATGCAGTAAATTGTTAAGGGTATTTGTTAAAAAGCTTTTTAAAGAAATCCTTAATTTTGTGAACGCAGCCGCGCTCCGCCTCAACCTCCTCCTTAATTAATACGCCTCTGCTCATCTGGAATCTACATTTATCAAGTACCTAATGCGCATAATGAGCGAAAGTGACTCCTCAGGGTATGCCCACGTGTATGTGTGTGTCTGTGTACATATCTGTGTGTGTCTGTGTGTGCGTGTCTGTACATATCTGTGTGTGTGTCTGTGTGCGTCTGTACGCATTTGTGTGTGTGCGCGCGTCTGTACGCCTCTGTGTGTCTGCGCGTCTATGTATCTGTGTGTGTGTGTCTGTACGCATTTGTGTCTGCGCGTCTATGTATCTGTGTGTGTGTGTCTGTACGCATTTGTGTCTGCGCGCATCTGTATGTATGTATCTGTGTGTGTGTGTGCATGTGTCTGTACGTATTTGTACGTATCTGTGTGTGTGTGTGTGCGCGTGTGTCTGTACGTATCTGTATGTGTGTGCGCATCTGTACGTGTCTGTACGCATCTGTGTGCACGCGTGTGTGCGCATCTGTACGCGTCTGTATGTATGTGTGTGTGTGTGTGTGTGTGTCTGTGTGTGTGTGAAAATGAATTCTTTCCTTCTTTCAATTTATGCCTTTTCAAGACTATCAGAATTGCCTTTTGTATGTTAGATAATTGTGCTACATAACTGGAACTAACTCACTGTGCAAATTATTTTGTTAATGCCCTTTCAGGGAGCTAATTAGTAGAACAAATAGTCATTTTAAGGGCCAGAACAAGAACAGTATGGAGAATCCTGAAGGACAGTAGAGATTTTAGCTGATCATCTTGCTGATACCTCAGAAATAAAATATAATCTGAAATAAAAAGTAAAAACAAGAAATTCTGATGCACAACAAAATCTGTGGACAGACTAGGTTTCAGGCCTCAGCAATAACATAAATTCAAAGTGGGCTCTCCGCATTTTCTACATGCATGCCACTGGGGGGCGCTAGCAGAATACGGACCACACACACCTGTGAGAATCTCTCTGAGCGAGAGAGATTCTGCTCACGATGTCCTGCCCCTGAACAAGCTGAACAAACTAAACACGCTAAGCAACATGCTAAACATGCCAGGCTACACGCTGGACAACACGCTGAGAATCCCTCTCAATCCTCTTTTTGACCTCTTGAGTAATGGTGAAGCAGCAATTTACTGGAGACAGGCCAATTCCCTGCACGCTTCCAAAGGACACACCAGGCAAGTACAGAAAGAGCTAATTAGGTGCTCTGAATATTTTTCCACAGAAAAACTTCAGTTTCTTGTTGGTGAAAAAGAAGCCAGTCGACTCACATGAAATGTACTTACGACCTTTTCTATACTAATTTTCTCAGAAGACAAGCACCCAAACCACAATTGCTGGTAAAGGGTAAAAAATACATCTGGGTAATGGCAGAATATCACAAAAATAAGCATCCGGACTGTACCAACTACTACGAGACTAGAGGGGGGCAACAGGGTACTGCCTACCAGTGAGAAAGATTTTAACAGTGCATAAAACAAGTCGTCGGCTCCCCAGGACCGATCAGTGGTTCTGGCCCAATGATGAACTCATGCTTCCTAAATACCGCGTTTAAGACTCCATAATTGGGGTAAATGGATACGCAAACATCACAAGCACAACATCATCATTATGTTTCATTCTGTATCCAAATTCTCTTTTGCAACAGTTTTCATTTTGCGGCTTAATGGAATAAAACTGGCCATGAGGATTCGTTTCATTCCAAAAGATACCAAGTGTAACAAGAATTTGGAATTGACCAGGAATTAAAGTCATTTAGAAATTCCGACACCTTTCGGCAGAGAATCACGCTAATGCAGAACACGCAGCTTGTAAACCGAGTCCTCACACTTCATAAACCAAGCCTGCAACAGACCGAGCTCTTCATGGGTGTGAGATATACCAGCGGCTCGTTTGAAAAACGGGAAAAACAGCGGGGGAGGGGCTATGTGACCGAAACGCTGATAGTTTAAGGTAGGGCCACGGGCTGTTGGGGTTTAAGCGCTGACCGAATAATCCCGATTCCTGCCGCGGTCCTTATCTCCCAGTATAGGCGCTGGGTGCTTGGTGACGGCACGCAGAGTGTCTTACCGAAGGCTGTGCCGCGATTGGCTAGGCTGGAGTAGGCGTTCCCGCTAGGGGAGGAGGTGGCGGGACTGGAGAGCGGGCTGTAGGAGGATGGGTCTGCTGGGTAGCTGTGGCCCGACCCGATACCAAACGGGGAGGACTGGGCTTTGCTGGACTGGGAGCCGATTTGCTGAGGCAACAAGGGAAGGGACGGTGACGTGAGAGAAGATGCTGGCGCAGAGGTGACATCCACAGGCCCACGGCTTGCCCCCCCCCCCCCCCCCCGGCCGTCTCACCTGCCCAGAAAAGGGGGGGCGGCTTCCGGTCCATGCCACCTGGCCCGCATTGAGCTGCCGCGAGATTTGGGCCAAGTTCTGGCCCGCAGAGGACGAGGGCTGAATGTCATTCACTCCAGGAACATGAATCACAGAGGAACTGCAACACAGGACCCAATTTCATGCGTGAAGGGACAAGGTTCCATCGTGACACCCTAAGCATCCCATCCCATCCCATCCCATCCCACACATGGCTCTGCTCGGGGCCACAACTGAAATTCTCTGTCTCTAACCTACAGGCAGCGAATGGGACACAGAGCTAAACAGAGAGGAGCACCGTCCACAGGGCAATCTCCCACCTGAAGCCCTTCCCAGCATGCCCCGGCTGAAACGGGCTCCCCTGAGGGTACAGCTGCTGCCCCCCGGTGGTGGATGACGGCACCATCATCTTCTTATCGGCTGCAAGAATGAAAAAAAAAAAAATTTTTAAAAAAAACAAGTGCCGACAGACATACACCTAGGAGACGAATAAGGCGGTCAGATTCACACATCATAATTCAAAGTCATTTAGACAGTAAGAGTCGAGGCTGAGCGTGTCTGTTGTGTAAATGTGGAAGACGCCGTGTGCACGTACTCCCAGAGATGCCGGCGTACATGTCCGAGAAGCGGGGGTCCCTCTCCTGTGAGAAAATCGCTTCTGTTTTGTCGATGGCCTTCCCCCCATCATGGACTCCGCCGGGGACACTGGCAACGGGGACCTGCGGGGGACAAAGGGATGGGTCTGTGTGGGCCCACTGAGCCGGCGTTGGGGGAGGGGGGAGCTGTGGTACCTGGGTGAGGTCGTAGGCAGACAGACCGTCCCTCTGGTGCACCTCCAGCTCGGCCTGCTGCTGCTGCTGCAGCTGCCTGCGGGCGGACAGGAGCAGACAGAGTGCATCACCAGGCCGTGACGGCAATCGGGCAAGCCCACGGCTCATCTGAAAGGGCCCGACCGCACCACTCACCAGCCACCAGGTATCCGCTACAAATCACTTCAATTACACAAGAAAAGTGACAATTGCACTGCTGAAAGAAGGGAAGAGCATATGCTTCTGATGATCCTGATTTGTAAACAATACAGAGAGGCCTTGTAATTTCTGGAATTTTCTCGAAAACAAGGAC
>JABFEB020000008.1:6484028-6495999 GCA_019775895.2 Stomatorhinus ivindoensis | reverse complement strand
CTCTGTGTTCCCGTTCTCTCTCTGTGTTCCCGTTCTCTCTCTGTGTTCCGTTTTGTTAAATAATCCCTGGTTTGCTGGAGCCGCTACATGGATCATTTTTCCTTCCCCATGCTCCATCGTAAGACAAGTGATTATGACAAAATTAACACATGAATACTGATATCAGTGACCAACTGAATGCTCAACCTAATGAACAAATCATGTCCAATTATTGAGGTCAGGATAGGAATACATAATTAAGTCCATTTGAGTATAATTAACATAGGCTATGCCAGTAGTTGGTCAATTAAGCTAACCAGCCCCAATATACCACTGCTGTTCTCTTTAATTAGAATGAAGAACCCAACCACAGCCCATTCTGGATGTCACGCATGCCCAGAAAGGGAACAGAACTCAACAGCAGCAATGTTTTTGGGTGCTATGGTCCAAGGCATTCTGTAACAGTTCCAGTGCACAAATGCATAATTTTTTTTTCTTTAAATCTGATAAATCTTAAATCTAGGTCCTCTCTGAAGCAGGAGACCTCCGCTCTGGTTTATCTTCATTAATTGCATACGGTTTCCAGACCACACTTTGTACGTAGGCCACGTAATCGGCGCATGTTCAGAATCAGGGCTAATTAATCACCATGGCACAAAATGGGCTGGACTGATAGCGCAGGGAGAAATCAGATGAGGATTGCATAATTAAATTTCAAAACATGTGCGACGGCACAAACAATTCAGCCGATAATGCCTCAGAATTACAAATAAGGGCTGTCTTTGAAAATATGATCAAAACGCTCGTGAAAATAAAATGAAACGCAGCACACAGCAATGGAGGCTCGTCCTCACTATGGTTTTAATTAAAGAGCCTTAGACGTCTACAGGAGGCGCCCTGACGCAAACGTCCATGCTGCACTTCCTCTGCCGCCCCCATCCTGCTCGGGATCCCCGCAGGCCACTGGCGGTGCCTCAGGGTTGCGGAACAGGCAGGACGACCCCCTTGCAGGAGCCAAAGCCCACACGGTACGCATTGCCTTGACAATAACCTGAAGCAGGAACCAGAGCCAGTGTTGATATGTGTCTGAGGCACACTGAGTGTCCTGAAGGAAGTCACTCATCGCTCCCTTTTTATCTTAAAAAAACAGCCTGACATCACATCTCCTAAAAGGCCTCTCACTGTGCTACACATTCAGGTTTTAATGCTGTACTTTTCTTGGTTCTTTCCGGTGGATACAGAGCTATGAAGAGATGGATGAGACGGCCTGTCCTTCACCAAATCTCAGGTGTGGCCTCCTTTTTTGAACTAGGTCAAATACCTGGGACAATTCTATGTGGTTCGGTTATTAATTTGCATTATTTACGTACACTGACTTTTCAAAGTAACACCTTTTTCACAATGTGTAAATATTATTTATAATATATAACTGAGAAATAATGGCGGCGCAGACCTGTGAGAGAGACCTCGTCACCGTCCTTCAGGAAGGTGCGGGTCTCGCCGCCGCCCAGGTCGACGGTCTTGGAGCCCCTCCAGGAGAGCTCCAGCATGGAGCCGTAGCTGTGCGCGTCCTAAGCGGCAGATTTGGCGAGATGTGAGGCCGGCGTGCGCTGGCTCTGCCCCAGGCGCACCTGGCCGCCGCACAGGCGGGGGCCCCTTACTCACCGGGCCGCTGATGGTTCCGGAAGCCAGCAGGTCTCCGGGCCTGAGGTTGCAGCCATTAACAGTGTGGTGGGTCAGCTGCTGCTTCATGCTCCAATACATGTACTACGAGAATGACTTATTATTATTATTCATTATCATCATCATCGTTATATACACAATTCATTCGTATTTTTTATGCTCAGCCAGCAGTACCACTGATCCATGCCTGCGATTCCAGCTAAGCGACTTGTTCTAAGGTACCTGGGGGAGGGGCTTAAGCACTGTGCTATCTGCCGTCTCCAGATCCTGCCTTTCATGCTACTTCGGAAGTGACGCGTCATCATCTCTCGCCTTCACCCGTGTCACGTCCCCACAGGTAAGCAGGCTCAGAGAAGTTCAGAACGACACGAGCAAATTCCCCTGCTTGCCCCCCCCCCCATCTCACCCCCCAAGAGCACAAATGGGCCAGAACTGCAGCACTTTTATTCCAGTGCCTTCCAACCTCGACTGCAGCCACTACTCCGTATAGAGACATCGTCCCCCGGGTGAGAAACGGGCATCTTACCTTGAAGTTGGACCTGCATACGGTGGTCCCCTCCCTCATCGTGTCGCCTGTTTGAGGAAAGTTACCGATTAATGGAATGCCCCCCCCCCAGCCCACTGTGGCATCACAAACTGTTATTTGCATAGATATGGGACGGGGCTCTTGGGCACCCTCCGCGATTGCACAATGGTCGCCCACGGCGATGCCTGATTCGCAGCGCGACCCTCACGTTTAACTCACATAGGATATGGAGATTAGCAAATCGCTACAGATATCACCCAGTTAAACAGTCGTAGAATTAAATAAATTCTCAATCCTCAAGCACAGCAAGTGGCCCAAAATGGACACACACACACAGTCCACATAATCATGTGCCTAATCCCATCTATGATACCCTTAACCCCTACCCAGTCCTAACCTTAACCATACATAACAAAACAAATGACTTTTGCCATTTTTAGTTATTTGATTGCAGTCACAGATTTTTATACAATTGAATTTTAAAAAATGGTCCCCACAATATAAGGTATATCTGTCCTCCACACACACACACACACACACACAAACACACACATTCTAAGACACTCTGACAAGCAAATCAAACAGCAGCAAGTCGAGCCAGGCGTAATATTAACCCAGCCTCACGGGTGTGACGTAGGCTTTCTGATGACCTGTCGTGCCCCTCCAGGTCGTGGTACAGTGGTCACGCCTGCAGCGAATTAACACGCTCGGGGGGGACAGTCACCTTTTACTGAGACAAAGAGGTTGATGTCAAAGGTGTAGGGGTCATCATGGCGCAGATATGGGAGCGGCTCCGGGTCCTGCGGAGGTGGAGGGGAGGAGGTGAACTGGGCCCAGAGATAAGGACACCCCAGTCGCCCCCCTACAAAGGAATTTAATTTCCTGTCCAGGGGATAATGTGGCTACAAAGAAGTCCGGCTGACTCTTATTAGACGTCGTTTCCTTGGCGACCTGTGCTCCTCTCAGCGGCATCTCCTCACCTGTGCTTCATTGGGCTGAACGAAGGGAAGCAGGGCTTCCATCGGCACGACCCATGGAGAGATGGTCGTCCCAAAACTCTTGCCCAAGAAAGGTCCGAGGGGCACGTACTCCCAGGCCTGGATATCTCGTGCTGGGACAGGAGACACAGGAGACATGGGGGACATCGGACAGGTCCTGTTAACCAACTCTCTCTACACGCACAGACAGCACTCATACGCCGATGTCTGTAAACACACTCTGGTAAGCAGAATCTTTTGATGCGTTGCATCACATACACAGAAATAATAAAGCATGCTATTAATAATGGTTGTGTCACATGGAGAGATTAAAAGTAAAAGCCAATATACTCCCCTCAAAATGCAATCATGAAACACAAGTTCCATTTCCAAACTCCATTATACAGCAAAAAGAAGCTCATTCTCTGGATGAATCACATGTGACTGATGGTCCATCTTACACCTACAATTCAGGCAGGCAGTTAAGCAGAGCAGCTGGCCCTTGTTGATAAGCGCATAAAGGCACCAATAGACTCACACCATTAATACAAGAATTTCACTCCAGCCAATCGGTATGCAGGTACAGGAGGCAGTGTTACGCCCTTATAAGGACACCCTCCTCCCCTGCATTGATGCTACACTCATTTTCACTTCATCCCCAACGGAAAGTGCACTGTGCCTATCCCGAACTGGCACATTCATTTCAGATAACCGTTACCATCTGCTGAAGCAGGAGATACTTCCCTTTAACTTAAAATCATTGTGCAGAAAAATGACTCTGCTTTGCAAAGTTTCTATCACGTATTAACACCTACTACTTGCATTCACAATGGCATTTGAGTCCATCAATATGTTGATTAACTCGGTACAAAAAAAAGATTCCTTTAGGGTAATGGGGTGATTAATTAAAACACAAAAAAATGATTCTCAGTTCTACAGGAAATACTTGGTGCTGTACTGGAGTGGATCTAGGTACAACCGCAGAAAAAAAAAACTTGGTCATGTGAGGACAACTATAACAACAGGCAAATGTGATGAATGTATATACGTCTCCTGCAAGGATTCCTGCCGCACATGAACTGCAAAGGGAGCGGTAAATTCTTCTGGAAATCATTAGTTAATAAGGAAGCAGCTCAAATGTGGTTCTAACAAATTAAACAATCCATATACGTCATCGGCTAGATGGATATTGAAGACTGAGTGTACTAAGGCGATTTAATGCAAGGCTATACTTTAGCAGGTGAGGCGGCTCAGTGGAGTTTAACACTCTGGGGAACTGGACACAGCAATCGCTACAGACACAATCGAAGGTATGTGCTGCTTATGCTGGGCTTTCCATAACTGCAGAAGGACTTTTCATGGCTCCACAGACCTACAGATGGGTCATAAAAGCCCAACGGCGGCTTGCATTCTCGGAGGAAATCAATCCCTCGCTTTGACAGAGGAATAATGAAAGAAATTAACGGCATTCATTACTGGGAAAAGCTACTTGACGTTGACAAACACTGTCATTAAATCACGGCGAGCCCAGGCTGAAACTCGGGGTTTGCCGAGGTGGATGTGGTGAAGGTCCCTCCAAGGTACAGAGGTGTCTGTGATGTACATAGGTACCCAGCCCTTCCCCCATCGCACAGTCAGACCCATCACTGAGACACAGTGACAACTCTCTGGGACCAAACTCTACAACGATCAAAGGTGAAGAATGCCCCCTTAAGACCAGAAACGCACTCTGCCAAAGTCTGAAAGGAGGGATTGGAGCCAACAGCACACTCCATGCCAAGCAGAGTTCTGTCCAGCCCTTGGCTCACCACCGCTGAAGATGACAATCGTGTCATTCATCCTGTCCAAGTGCTCAACCGACTGGGACATTCAGCGGATGACCTTGAGATGCTCAGTGTGATAAAAACAGGTGAAGATCTGTATCTAAGGATGAAGAAAAGAAGAAGCTTCCATTTTTTATCTCTGTGCTGCTGTTTAGGAGTCTGATTGACAGAAGGACCTGCCGGCTGCCGATTCATCACACGCCTGAGATTAAATGCACGGGGTGGAACACAAGACGACAGGAGAGCAACGCGAGGGGCCCAGCATGGTGGTTCCTCACTGGTGAGAGCACGGGTCCGAAAGCCCCGAGATTTCCAACACGCGTATCATTATATGGCGTTCTTCTTAGCGTGATGTTTACTCTTAAGGTCCACTGGGTTCAGAAGGACTTCCCGACGTGACACGTCAAGCGTGGCATAAGCCCACACTAAATATGACCAGCTGCTTTGTAAGGGAAGCGGCCTTGGGTCATGCTCAGTGCGAGCGACAGTCCCAGGGACCGGTTCAGGTTCGGCTGAAGGGTCGAGGGGGTCAGCCTCACCACTCCAGTCGTTCATCAGCACCATTCCAAAGATATGCTGGTGCGCTTTCTCGATGGGAATCGACTCGCCCAACTTGTTGCCAGGTCCCACGAAGAAGGCCTGCAGGAGAGACCAGAAATGGGGATTCAGGTCCTCTACTCTTGTACCTTTGTGCATGTAAGCAGGCGACTTGAGCCGCTCCTGTGCTAAAGTGCCAAATCTAAGAGTAAGCTAAACAATTCCACAGTGGTAAATATAGGAAAAACAAGAATGGGAATTTAATGAGAATATGTCTGTACAGTGGCCTTGTTCTGCTCTGGTTTCTGAAACTCCAAGTGGAGCTGAAAAAAAAGTAAATTGGCTCCTTTGATATTCACTTTCCATTTAGGGATAAAATATAACTGTATGGTTTGTATTAGCTCTCGCTTCTAAGAGTTTGGTTCTCAGAAGTTATTTGCATTTTGGGCCACTTTCAAAGCATTCCAGTGGTCCAGTTCTGGAGTTCCAGGCCCCCAGCTCTAAAAAAGCCAAAAACAGGAGCTAAAGGCAGACACGTCACAGTCAAGGGTATAACGGTACATATTAGATGCGGAGATTCTGCCCGAGGTGACAGGCCTTTGATCTCCAGTTCCCATTCCAAAAAAACCTTCATCAGAGCGCTAGGAAAACGACTATTTGAATATTCAAATCCCAGCACAGATATTTTCATGAGTAAAACTTTCAAAACAACATTTGGTTAAGATTAATAGTTTCATTGTTACATATATGCAGCTGCACCATATTTCTGTTTTTATTCCAGGTTTAAATATTGCTTTTCAAATGAAAATGTAACTACATATAAAAACTGAATCAGAGACATGGACCTGAGAGATCTAGTAAAGCTGAACGGCATGTGGATCAGCTACTCACCATTTCCAGCTCGAAGTCCAGCTGCCTGCATGGCCCAAACACAGGAGGCTGAGCTGCACCGGAGAAGGGAAAACACAGGTGTCAGGGGTCTGCAGCACTTTCACCGGGGCGGCACACATTCGCACACAGAGACGCCTCTGTTCGCCCCACTTACTTGCATCGGGCCTCATCTGACCCATGGGTCTCCGAATGGGTGTCCCAGACACGACCACCGACGAGGCTCTGCCGTGGTACCCAACAGGCAGCCTGAGCCTGCAGTCAAAAACCATTAGCATGTCGCCCCCTGCTGGGCACGTCAAAGACACTGTCAGCACGACAAAGATCCTGCTCCTATGGGCATTGCTGCACCAGTTTCCGACCCTTTTCCCCATCTGTCTCCTCCCTCCCCACCTAACTGGGAGATTCTGACTATGGAAACATTCCCCAAATCCCACAGCTGACACCCCCCACCACTGACACAAACACAGGTTACAGAGAACATCTTCTAAAATGGCTGAGCGAGACGGGGGGGCCGACGCATCAAAACGGATGCCAAGAGGAACCTGGGGGTGACGTCTCTTCTCGACTGGCTAAAATCCAGGAAAACATCTCTCCACGGCGACAGCTGCGCATTTCAGTGACGCCTCCCTTCAAACGTGCGCGATCTCATGCGTTTCTCCTTCATTAAATGCCCAGTTGTGCTGCCGCACAAAGGTGTCATCTGGCCCTGGCGAATGGAGACTCCCCATGGTGTCAGGGCTGCTTACTTGCAAACTTGGGCAATTTCTCATCTGCCGTGTTTTCAAACTTGGGAACGTCATGGATCATCAGCCGCCAGCCGCGCGAGCGCGAGGTAATGATTGTTTTAGTAGATGCCGCATTTACATAATGTTGGAGCCACTGGACCCAAAAAGATTTGTGATTTCCCGCATTTCCACGTTGTTTTTCAGGTTCCTTCATTCTGATGGACACCGGGGATTTTTAAAAGCGGTGATTCCAGGGTGTAAATGGCACAGGACTCTGCTCTTTTACAGAGTGTGAGTGTGTGGGGGGGGGGGGGGCCCACGGTCAGAGTCAAGCTAATGGATAATGATGACTTTTGTTTTCTGCACATCGCCGGTGGATGACATCTGCGTGCGGGACACTCTGGGGAACAAAGCGTGAGAGGTGCTGTGCAGACGGGTTATTTAACCTGAGGAGCTGGGGCAGAAAGATGGGATGTGGAAGTAGCTGAGATAACGAGAGTCTGATGAGATCCTTAGGGGACAGCAAAGGCACTACAGAGGTGATGGCAGAGTCATCATGAATGTGAGAATCTCTGTACCTGGGTTATTTAACATTTCCTCTGTGTGTGAGTGTGTGTGTTTCTGTTACTCAGAGCTGGCATGAACGTGGCTGACTTGTTATTTCTCTTTGTGCCCAGATCCCATAGAGTTAAAAATCAATTAAAGAAGAAAAAAAGATTGTCACAATGTTGCTTGCTATTCCCCAGTGACACAATTATAAAATTAATTTTTGGGAAACAAATGTGACTTTCTATTAATGCGCTATGAGAAACAGGGCAGTCCAAAGAGTTTTCGGGGTTTCAGAGCGACTACTCCTGGGGGGCATTACCAGTTAGGCATGAGGGCATTCTCTTTGCCCCGGAACATGATGCCGACGTTGGTGGCATGATCCCGGGATGAGTAGAAGTCAGTGTAGTCCCCTGAAAAGGATCATGGGTGAAAATCAAGTTGTCAAATCATACAAGCGTATTAAATTATGCGACAATGTAAAAAAAAAAGTCACAAGAAGAATTTTCACTTATAAAATGTAACCGGAAACACTGGATGTTGATAGGCTTTTGAATGAAACAAATTCTGATTATGTTGGTACAGAACGCCCCCTTATGGTGAATATTCTGAATCACACTCTGAGGAAGGCATGCTGCAAAAAAGTAATTGAGCTGACCTGCAGGTTTTAGGGAATGTATTTTAATTACCACCTGAAGGGCAGCCAAGCCAAGAGTCGAGGTAACTAAATACCATCGTAATTACGTCAGTAACATGGTTAAAAGCAGACGGATGGTGGCAACAGCTTGATACATTCATTTCACTAAAAAAAGTCAATCACTGTAAACAGAGAAAAATGTAACAATACCATCCCGGTTTTATTTCTTTTATTAAATCTAATCTGGTTCAAACATCGACCATGTCCAACAACAGCTGAAACGGTTAATTTTGGAGTTGGTTTAAAAGGAAGGAAGGAAGGAATGAAGAGTAACACTTTACTTAAAGCACCTGTGCATAATGCATTATAATGCATTCATAAATAAAGTATTATAAACGTAGTTACAGCTATTTATAAAAAGGCATAAGACATTTTAGCCATATTGATTATGCATTATGTATGCTTTATGAAGCTCCTCTATAATCCACTATAAATACCTTATAATGCATTATAATGGCTTATACGGACCATTATAATGCATTATGAAGGCATGTACAGTACATTACTATGATTGTTATAAGTAAAATATTAAGAAAAGGGATAAATAAGATATAATGATGAGAGGAAAGCTCACCAATTTCTGCCGGGAGGTGCATCACTGCCAAACTCTGGTGGACAAAGGCTCTGGAAACACCCACATCACATCAATTTTATTACCCCAGCAGCAGAGTGAATTTTGTGTGTGTGCAAGCAAAAAAATATCATAATCAATCTGAAAATAATTATATCATCAAGAAATTTTACGCTGATTTCAGTTTTCAATGCCAGCTTTATTCAGTGGACACAGCACATTTCCACAGTCTTCTAGCGTATCCTCTGGTTGCACTCAGGGTACCTCAACAGGACATCTGGCATGCCTGGCACTATCGTGGGGGGACCCCGTTTTATTTACCGCGAGGACTGCAAAGTCCAGGGCAGATTTTTAATCCCAGTCCAGCCCTGAGTTTACCACAATTTGGAAACCACTGGATTAGAGAAACAAACCTTTGCAGACGCACATGTACAGGCAAGACAAGGAGAGACTTGGGCTACCTGCTCCGCAGGCTGACGTCGTCGCGCAGCGTGCTCTCGTTTGCAGAGAGCAGCCGCTGGAGGGTGCTGCGGGCCTCAGTCCAGGCCTCATGTCCCAGCCCCATAAACGCGTTTAGCGTCGCCTACAAGTGTGTAAAAACAGGAACATTTTGTGTTGCTACAATGCTGTAAACTGCAGGGAGTTATTAATGAAACTGGTTTAAATGTGGGAGAGCGACTTGCTAACGTTCCATTCACCTGGTCAAACACATCCTGGTGCTTGGAAAGAACCGGTCCGTCGAAGAGAAACTTGATCACGCTGAGGTCCAGGATCTGGTCGCCGATTGCAACACCGATCCTGTGCTTTGGCTGATCACGTGATAAACACCATTCTGCTGAGTGCTTATTGATTTAAGGAAGCCTATTCATAACCGTGCGTAAACACGTCCACAAGTAGCCTACTTAAAATACACGCGCTAATATTTCTCAGCAATACGTTTTCACATGCAAAACTATGACATTGCATGCGTATACAGAATACAAAACAACTTCGAATAACTAGCGGAACAATCCGAATTTAGCTCCTACGTCTGTGATAGTATCCTGTAGCTTTTATCTACATTACAACACTATAACAAATACATCGCTATAAACCTAAATGTTTGCGAGGCGACAACTATTTTTCTTAGTTTGACTTACATTATCTGGCGTCGAAAACACGCCGTAAGGTAGATTATGAAATGAAAAGTCAGAGTTTTCGTCAACTTTTACAAAAGACATTTTGAAGTTGCAGTGCGGCTCCTGGATGCTCTTCAGTCCAAGCAGGAGAACCAGTAACCTTCTCCAGATGTTCACAGTGATGGCCGCCCCCTTCTGCATGAGTAACCAATAGGGATTTCCCTTACGATACCCACCCTTTCCCTCAAATTTGGGAAATAATTAAACGCAAATTTCAATGACTCGGCAAAATTGAACTTAGAAAGGAGTAGTCATACTTCGATGTATCGTTTTTTGCCATTCCTTAGTGCTTTAACGCATTTTGCAAAACTCGTAATGAAACCTGATTGCCTGTCTGTAACGTGTTTTACATTGTATTTAATCTGTACTGTTTTATTCTATTGCACTGTAATCTACCGGAGACACCAACAAATTCCTTGTGTGTACCGCACACACTTGGCCAATAAACCTGATACTTTTGTTTTTGCTTAAGAACATACAACTCAACACAATTAATTTTAAAGCGCAGAAATATTATAACCTATATTTCATGATACACACCTTAAGGATGCAAATACGCAATATTTACTGGCATCTATGGGAGTCAAGCTTATTTCATTCAGATACCTACATTCTTTATACTTAGAAAACAAACACCGATGAGCTGCACGTGTGATTGTTTAAACAATCAGGTAAAATGTGATTAAACTTTTAGAATAAACGTTAAAATTGAACAAACTAACAAAGGTACTGTGAGGTCATATTAATCTTGGACTCTGAAATTAAGTATACTCACGCTTTCACTCAAAGACTGCAAGGAAACGCAGAGATCTGACTACCACTCGAACGAAATACACACACACAGTAATAGGAAATAAAATGTTCCATCGTACGAAAAACGCTTTTTAGCCGTTAATGAAAAAACGCACTTGGACATCTGCCCCATCATACATTCAGTTATTGGTAGAAACTATTTACAGTACAAAAGAAAGTGACTGGTGATTGACGTAAGACATGCATTTCACACGACGCGCTGCAGGCGTCCAACCGGCATTAAATTGTATTCATTCAATTAAACTAGATTTCACAAAGCACAACATTTAGAAGAAAAAGAAGCCGAATAATGACAACTTAATAGAATCAGAGTTTCAACAACGCGTTGTAGGTGCCATGCATAATTTAATTATGTGGGAAAAAATCGGGAACGATTTCAGGAAAGAAAGAAAAAGTATATCTAAACTAGCTTTAGCAAAATCCACCGAAGGGCTTTCATATCTTCTGGATCTTCTCCCCAACAATTACAGGGTTTTCTTTCCTAATCTTCTCGGCGGCGTCTGCTTTGTAGTCAAAGGTGCAATTGTGGACATCGGAGTATCGATGATTACCGCAGAACACGTTTCCGCACCTACAGTCGAAACCTGTAAAACAAAATTTAAAAATGAACCCCCCAAAAACAAAATCAATGCGTATACCCCACCGGCTGCCTTGACAAAGCACTCCAGATAAGGCAGCTGCTCTTTCGGCAGAGCTGTCTGGGCGTTTGTTTAACTGTGGTATAGAATTCAGGGACTGGTACCATTTCTAACCCAATAACACGGGCACATTGCATCGGTTTTTATAATATATGCATCACTGCGGTGCACATTAATGGAGGTGAACAGAGCAACATGACAAAAACAAAAATCAAAAAGCAAGTGATTAAAACACATATTCAATGCATTTCACAATCAGTACTGCTTATTTACTGCCACTGAAAATAGCTCCTTAAAGAGGGGTGTCCCTGTAAGGCGGGGCCAAGTCCTTTCCAAGGCTGTGAGCATTAAAACACCAAGCCTGGGGGGGGGGGGGGGGGGGGGGGG
>JABFEB020000008.1:6468365-6484018 GCA_019775895.2 Stomatorhinus ivindoensis | reverse complement strand
CTGACCCCCCCCCCCCCCCCCTCACCTGTGAGTCCCACTTTCTTACGGCACATGAAACAGCGACTTCTGTTTTGCTTCAGGTTCTCCGGGGTTCCGACCCGTGTCTCTGCAGAGCCCTGGTCTGGGTCTGGGTAGACCTTTGCCACAGCTACGGAGAGAGGTAGACAGAAAAGCTGATGGTCGCTCATACGGTGAGAAACATCACATCCCCTGCACAGTCATGCAAATAAAACTGTAATGGGGTCTATCCTTCATGCCATGTGTCTCCCCCTGTTAAAACCATTGCATTAACAAAATCACAGGGGACTGACAGTCAGCCAGAAGTGGGCACTTTAGCATTAAAGAGAGTTTCTCCCACCAAGTTTCTCTCCAGAGAAATGAACCACATCTTACATTTTTACCACAAAATATGAAATCAAAACATACTAACCAGTTTCACGTTAATTTTGCTCAGTTGTCTTATTTTCCTCCTAGACAGAGTAAACATTTTTACATACTTTTTATAGTAACTGCATCACCAGCCCCACCCTGAGGTTCGTGATAAAGTACACGACCGCACGCCAAGCTGGGTGGTCTACAATCAGCGAGTGAGCAGCAGGCTGTGGTGCCAGTTCCTCTTAGCATCGGCGATCACAAACAAGCAAGCGATGCTTACATTCCACGCTATACCTGGGTCTGTCAATCCAATTTGATGTTCCTCACCCTTCGGTTCATTTTTGGCATTCAAAGTTCGTAACTAAATCCAGATGTGTCAAACAACATAACTAAATACCCAAGGCTAGGATACAGATTAAAATTGTGTCTAATTTCATTACAATTACCTTTCCTGATCTTAATTTGATAAACTCTCTCTTACCTTGAGAGTGAAGACTTTTCCTGAGAGTAGGCTGAAATACTCCCAGCTCCCTGTAACTGATTTTTTTTGTAGTGACGTTTGTAACTAAGACTTTAAATGGCAACAACACCTGAAGGAAGAGACTGATTTCCATTACAGGATGTGTGTCTGTGACAGTGTGTTACTGCATCTCTCAGCACCGGCCACAGGGGAGAATCTGCTTATGAGGACCAGCTTTTACAGACCCAGGACTGAAGGCAGGGCAAGGAGACAGTTGTACTTGAGAAAAACACCGTACCCTTTAATTCTTCTGTTTTGTGTCCTTCATCCACCGCTGACTCACACTCTTCCAAACACGTTAGTGAGGCTTGTGATGACAGAGTCAGGCTGGACACAACGCTACAAGAAGTCCAGAGTGTTAATTTAAAAAATAATATATATAAAAATATATATAAAATCTGCACCATCCAGGTGGAACATTCAGGTCCAGAAAGTAAATTTTGTTTCAACCAACCAGCTGAGTAGTCTTGGACTCAACTGGTTGGTAGAAACAAAAATCACTTTTCCACCTCAGGTGCTATACAAAAGCAACTGACCCCCACCACACTAAATCAATGTTAAGACCTTACATTTAAAACAAACAGACTGAATCTCATGGTGACTAACACTTTCGTGGTGCACTTGTGTGAATCGATCCTTTTAGACCAAACCTTTAAAACGGGTTGCCTGCTCTGGTGAAACTGCAATAGAGCGTTTCTGCTGCATGCGACGACGCCTTCAGAGGGGCTGCCACAGGGGACTAGGGACCTTACAGTCCCACCTCATTTCAGGAGAAGATGAAATCATTTCAGTTATTATTAAAGAATCCGAAGACCCAGCTTGGTACCTGTTCTGCTCCGGTGGGGTGTCTTTCGTAGGGAACGGTGGGGCTGAGTGTGGTTCGCCGCTCTCAGAATGCTGTGTGGGCAAACAGTCTTCACTACTGCCGACCCCGACCGCTGGAAAGGAAGATCCAGTAGCCAGCATCAGCCACACTGACTCTGACACCCAGTGATGTTTTTACCCAGCTCTACGTTTTACTGGGGCAGCTCAGGTTAAACACTTTACTCAAGGTTATTCTCAGTCCTAAAGAACGAACAGGAAACTGTCCTGAAATTCTTAAACATGTTATCTGCTGTTATTTAAGGCTGATTTGTAGTTCGGTGAGAAGCTCACGCAGACCTTACATTCTGGCCTGTGCATCATGAGCATTTATACTTGCACTGGCTGAGCACAGGGGGGTGTACGTATCACCAAAACACTTTTCCTCCATCACGAAAAACAAAACTTTGCAAGCTCTGCAATTTTAATGACTGTTCCTTTTCAGTATTGTATAGTATACATTAAAAAATTGTTTAAAGTTTATTGCTGCTTTTGCATGAGTTCTGCATCATCATCATTTTCATCCACACCGTTTAAATCAGTCATAGATGGTTTATGAATAATGTATTATTTTGAACAGCTTCATAAATCTCACTATTTATTGAAAAAATATCACGTCGTAATATTCGAAATTTTCCGATATAATGCAGTCCTAGTGTGAACAGCTACATCTATGTGTATGTTTCTTTTTTGCCAGCGTGAACTTGCTGCAACCATGGCGGTAACAGCAGACTAACAATCAGCAAAACAGAATTTGTCACACACTAAAATCCCTCCAACTGGAAACAATAAACAACAACATAGTGTCATAGGGGAAGTGGGTACCACAGAATGTACCAAGCAGACCAGGGACGGTTCTGTGTAGCCGTGCCATGCATTTACATTTCAGGGGGGAGGGGGGCACATCAGGCTATGGCGTAGAGTTTGCAGCTACTCGAACATATGTCAGCCGTTACAGTTACGCATGAAAATCCGACTATGAAATAAGGGTGTTACACAGACAGTTTAATTAGAATATGAAGACACATACTAGTATACCAAGTCAAATTTGGTTGATTCTTGGTACTTGCATAGTAATAGCATCAAAACATATGGGGCAGCTGTACAGTAACCTGGCAAAATACCAGAAGTAAAGAACCTGCCAAAACTGCGGAGGCATCTGTACGTATATTTAACGTTATGTTGACAAACATGTCCAGGAAATCAGGAAGGACTTGACTGCTCAAACACTGACTGCTCAAACACCAGAGTGGAGAAACTCTGGAGAAAAGCAAGACACAAGGGGAGTGACTTGTCCATTGTCTAATAGGGCTGGGCAGTACACTCAAAACATTATGGGATGACAGCACACCCTTAATACCCGGTATACTGTTATTGTGCGTTAAAATCAGGACCTTAATGATTTGTAATAGAAACCGATAGTATTTATTCCTGGTTGCAAACAACTCTAGAGCTTCAGTTATGACATTGCACGGAATCCCAGAATTCACAGCTACTTCGACATTATGATGGTTGTTAAAGGATTGTGATTATCAGACAGGTCCTTTCCGAATAATGTGCTCATCATCTGGTACAGTGTACAATATTAGGCCAACCCATTCAGCATTTAATTAACTTTGGAGTTCTTTGAGCGACCTGTAGCTGGGATTTTGTTACTATCACAGACTTGATGATCAATTAAATAATCTTGAATAACTACAATATCATAAATTTTATATATATTTTTTAAATGATGTAATGCAATCTTCCTAGCAGCGGCGTTAAGGCAGTTATGTAGTGGATGGTAAAACATTTCCTTCTCTACTTCTGGATACTGTCATAACCAATGTCTAATATGTAAAATTTGAATAACATGAAGATCGCCATCCATATAAAGGTCCTTCATTGGTGCCTCTCTGCTACCGTCTTACGTTGTCATTCTGTCTATTATTGCAGCCGTCGGCAGGCTACAAACTGCCACTGCAGTAATGGCGGTGCTCCGAGACGGCAGTCCCCACAAACCAGCCAGTGGATGACTTGTGACTCCCCGCCAGACTGAGTGTGTCCTCATGAGGTGGGACCTGCAAGCCACCCAACTGCTGCTGCCACGCTTCCCCGCCGGGGCTCACCCGGTGGAGTTAATGTGCTGCCGTGGTTCCGTCTCTGTAAGGAGTCTTTGTAGCAGACGGAGCACATCCCGTCCGTGCGTGCGTCCCCATAAAACCCACACCCGCTCACACACAGCATAGGCACTTGGGTCTGCTTCGTTTCTTGGGCCATCTGCACCCTGCAATGTTACAATGACACATTAGCTGCAATGGCTGCATCTGCCAAGCCACAGAGAATAGTCATGAGGTTGTGTTTAAAAAAAATGTTTAAAAACAGCAGAGTGACACGTCCAATACGCTGAGGCACAGTGAGAAACACAGCTGGTATACAAGCGACGGTCTCATTTCCAGCTTTTTTTGTCACCAAAAGAGCATTCAGGAGGACCTGTTTGACTTGCCAACATATCACTGCATCTCTTAAGAATACAGTGATACAAGCAGCATGTAAATACATGCAATAATTAGCATGATGCTGTAGTGTTTTACTACAGAAAACAGCAACCTACAAATTACCTGATGAAACAATTCAAATTCACAAGGAGCAAAACATGCGCGCAGGCTGCTCCTCTCCTAACATGCATTTGCCACGTCTCAACAAGGAGGTGCGGCTGAGGTTAGGATCATAGCCCACACCCAAAATCCCACAATGCCAAGCCTTCATGAGCTGATCAATGATGAGGGCTGTGCATTAACCCTCTTCAGTAAACCGTATCAGTATCACACAGTGCCACCAAAAAATGAAACAGGTACGATTTCCATCATTTTGCACAGTTGGATATTGATGAAGTTGTACTGTACATTTCTATTGCACACTTCAAAAAGTAGTTCCTTCACACATTTACATCATGTGCTGAACACGAAAGACGCGTCTCTCTCCATAGCACACTTCACTTTCATGTCTCCTGTGCAGAGAATTTACACAGAACCAAATCAGTGGGTGGGCAGTCACCTACTGCCCACCTTTAGTTGATAGACAGGATGCAGAAGTGAGATATGGCATCATTTTTGCTTTAAACCAAACATAAAAGGTGAACCTGCAGACCTGACAGCTGCAGCATGCAAATGCTGGTACAAGAGAGAAACACGTCTAACTCAGTGAAGCATCTGTCTGTCGCTCACCCTGATTAATATAAGGAACTTAAAGATTGTCCAGTGTACATGATGAGCACAGGTGCGTAGTTTAGTCTAAGGTCTAGACTAAGATTTTGCGTCACCCAACCAGTTGAGTACTCTCTGACTCTCTAATCAACTAGTTTTTTTAAACAAAATCTTGGTCTGAACTCTTAACCTCTGGATCTAAATTACCCACGTCTGACGATAACAGACATAAGATGCATAATAGTGACGTAGTTTAGTAGTTATGTTGTTTTGGTTCATTTTAAAAGTTATGTATATTTTAAAGAATTTAAAGACCTAAACCCTCATTCATATCCCTTTCCCCAGTAAAAAAAAAGTAGGCTAGGCTAAATAAAGAACATATCAAACACATATGTTATCAGTGAGGTTTTGTAATGGATGAGGCCATATTAATTTCAGAATGTATTCAATGGAGTTTAATTAATGTATGCATATTTCACTGATAATGTAAATAGTATATTAAAGCCTATATTGTGCTCCTGTTGGTTTAAATCAGAAATAGACTTGTTTATTTAAAAGTGTTCCTGACATGGTTTGGGGAAATATAATGTTATCTGTTTAAATTCAGCAATCATTTGATACTTTTAATTGATTGCCTACGGGATTGATTTCTTATTTACACCAAGGCACCAAAGCTGGTATCTAAGGGAACATTTTGGTATCGATCCAGGTCAGTCACATACTAAGGCCTCACATTGTGTGGGGAGCAGGAAGTGAGATCATTCCACATGTCATCCAAGGCAAACTGGTCAACAAACACCTTGTGGAAATGGCCTCTTTAGACAAACTGCATTGGGATCATCATGCATCTCAGCAGGTGAGGGAACAGGGGAAAAGGCAGGCTCCACTTTTACTTGCTCTGGAGAAAACACACATATGGCTGCACAGTTGTACTTCAAGGAACTCATGGAAATCAATTTTCTTAAGTCAGGATTAAGAGCCGTTGCCAGGTATTGTACACATCAAGCTTACTAAACAATTATACCAGCTTATCCTAAGACCAGTTCTAAGAGATTAGCTCAATCATGCCCGGTTTTAAGGGCACAAACCAAGGACCTTATTCAACTGCCATACGACAACAAGCACGACAAGTCCAGCCCGGGCTAGATCAGGCCACTTTCTGATCACAGGCCCAGAACCAGACTTCAGTAGAACTCCAGACTTGAACGAAATGCCCTCCACTACATGAAAAAGCTCAAGCAAGTAATGCAAAACAGTTCCTGGATTGTGTTTTTTAAATGACGAGCATTTCACTTGGCCCATTTACTATCTGGAGATTATTTATATATATATATAAATAATACATATAATATATATAAATAAGACCTGTGCCTGACAAAACAACAAAAGAGACCTAAACCCTCAGAGCTGTGGTCCTGGACACAAAGCTGCATGCAACACAAACACTGGGTGTTGGAGCTCATATTGAAAAGCAACAATTGTGAGATTAATAACTACTGGAGGTCTGCACCCCAGTGACAACGACTTGCCGGAAATCACTTCGGTAACATTTCTGACACCTGTAAGAAACCAAAACGTCATTCCAAAGAATGTTTTGACCCTCTCCATAGCCTACAACAGCATGAAAATGGAATTCACAATCTCTAGACACCCAGATAGCAGGTACATTATTTCTGACCCTGGACAGATACGAAGTAACAAACACTTCTACTATTAAAATCCAAAAAACTTTGGAAATCAGCCTGGTTAGACGAAATTAAGAAAAATCAAAGTGAACTATGAAGAGCAAATGGAACTATATAGAGGAAATAGCCTGTACATTGAAATTTAATAACGAACAGCAACAAACTGTACAAGACATATCTGATTATTATTCTTTTTTAATAAACATAAAATTAAGTATTCATTAAGTAATAATTTTAAGTTCTCAGCATCAGATACCATTCAGCCATCGAAGTCACAGCAATCCTCAAACATTAAAAACATCATAAATAACAGGTTTTAAATAGGTGAAAAGGCCCGAAGAGCAATTCATACACTTAGAGCATAAACGCGTTGAGAATGTTAAGTAAAAGGATTAAGATGTTAAGCTACAGGACAACTCTGGGGACAGACCAGTGGGGCTGAATCACTTCTAAATTAGTTGCCAGGAAAAACGAGCACATCTGAGCGCGGCCGCGCAGAGAAAGCCGAACATACACGGAGTCGTTTCAGCCACCCGACTATGCTAGTTAGTGTGGCTGACACCTGGGTTAACTATTAATACAGCAAATGGAACTAGTTACAGTAACTAACAAACGCCTGCCTTGTATACGTACCAGCAAGTTGGCTAGTTAAGGGGAAAATTCAGCAACTCCCAAACTCACACAAACAGACATAAAGACATAAAAGCAAACGGGTACATGCGAGGCCGCCGTATAATTTTTCGCAGCAAACCAACTAAGACCAAGCTGACTTGCGTTCTCCAGCCTACCCGATTCGCCAAATCGCCTTAACAACCTTTTCTTTCCTGTCGCAACAGTGCCCTTTTTGTTTGGCTGTAACCGTGAAATCTGAGAGAAAGATAACAAGCAAAGTTTTAAATGTCAGAATTTACCGTTATTTTTTTTTTTACCGGAAAACAAAAACTAAGCGGTTTCCTCTCGGATAATGAGCGTTATATGAAACATACCAACAGTTTAGTGTACCTTTCTACGCCCCTCTCCGTCAGCCCACCCAGTGCAGCTTGACTACAAACGCCAAAAGGCCACCGTCTGAGGCGGGACTTACAAAATCTGCGTTTCGATTGGAGAACATTGCACTTCACCCCTCCCTTCTTATCTCTCATTGCGCAGCGGAAACATCCATCATAATTATGGCGTTTTATGAAAAGGTAGGTTACGCGAATAGAAAATGTTTAATAGTCTTCGGTTCGACGTCTTAAAGGCACAATTGATTGTTGTGATTAAGTATCCATCAATCCATCTATCCTCCAACCTACTATTCTGGACAGGGTAGCTGGATGTAAAAAGCATTATACCCAGAAGTATAATGTCATTTCATTAAATTATTAGTTAAAATCAATTTGAAAACTGAACAAAAGTAACACCTGGGTATGGGGAACCTTCTCAAACCATTAAATAGTTTGTTGAAAATGCAATTAATGTACGTTATCATCTAAAACTGCTAAACGAATGAATGTATGAATTATCTTGTAAGTATTGTCTTTACTAAATTGTTCAGTTAAATTTAGCTGGCATTACTGATGGATAAATACTATATTGTTCAAATTCTTAAATACGTAATGGATACGTTTTCATTTGCTTATTACTGTTACAAGACAATGTGGTTAAAACAGTGCTATATGAATATTTATCGATTAACTGAAGATGCCACCTGTTGTGATTTCGTTGACAGGTATTAAAAAGGAAATACGCGTGATATTTAGCCTGATACTAAATCGACGAAAAAGAAAGCTTGTGAAGTTTTCATCATAGCCGTTGACTGACAACAGCAACAAGCAATAATACAAGAAAACCATTTACTTAAATGTATAAAGTTGCTTGAAGTGATAAATCTTGTAGTATGATTGTGTAAATCCTGCCTATGCATAACCGAAACCAGTTACGTGACTGTGCTGGTTACTTATGCACTCACCCGACTTGTTTCAGCGTTTGTTTACAGCAGTCTCTGCTGTCTCTGTCTAAACACTATTACGGGTCATTTTTATATATGATAATCACCAACCTATTTAACGTGTATAATGAAAATTCAGGGTAAGGCCTGTTCTTGAGTGTTTTCCCAGACGTGAAAAGTGATCGGTAAGTACCGATCTAACGTCACTTTGTTCCCTGAACGCCGGCCTTCGCACCACGGGTCAAAAGAGGACTGCGCGACACCGAGCGTGGAGACGTCGCCAGCATGGCCGCCCTGCATGCAGCGAAGCGAGCGCTCAGGAAGGAGATCAAGACACGACTGGCCGCGATAGGCGCAGAGGAGAAACTTCGACAGTCTCGTATCGTTACACAGAAGGTACGTATTTAAGAGACGAAAAGGGCTATCGGTCTACCGTCGCGGGTTGGTGACAGTGCTGTGGTGTCGTGCTGCAGAAATATTGCTATAGTGTGACGACTGCTTGGTGCAAATGCATGCATGAATTGTGAATAATAGAGGACAGGATTGAAAACTAAATATCAAAAATTTTACATGCAAGGTTCCTTTGTCTCATCGATGGTTTAATATTTATCGTAGGACTCAAGAAGTAGCCTACACGATCCGATTTAAATATATAAATGTCGGGCTTAGATCACAGTTTTGTGAGTGCAATAGCGCCTTCTGGTGGTAACTGTTACGAAGTGACCCACACATTGTAGCTTCCCTTCTAGAGTTCTCCAGTAAATAATAAATGAATGTATAAAAAGTTACTTTTACAATCTAAATCTGCTTCCGAAATTCCTTAAATACAACATCGAAACCAATGAACGTTGCTTATTTATTTGTTTGTTTGTTTGTTTATTTAGCTTTTGAAAACGTTAATGCTTTAGTCTTTCTTCCTTAGCTACTCCAACATCCAAAGTACGAGAGCTGTCACAGGATTGCCGTGTTCCTCAGCATGCCAGATGAGATCCACACAGAGGAAATCATTGAGGACATCTTCCAGAAGGGCAAGGTGTGCTTTATTCCCAGGTACCTACCCAACAGCAGCCACATGGACATGCTGAAGGTGACTGAAGCCAAAGACATTCAGTCTCTGCCGGTGACGTCGTGGAACATTCGCCAGCCTGGAGATGAGGAGCAGGGAGAGGAGGCGTTAACCACAGGTAAGGCTGTTTGTAGCAGTTTCACCATCATCCTGTAGTAAAAAGGTTAATAAAAGGTGAGAATACTGAAGAATCACGTAGCCTAAAATGCTCAGTGCTTAGCTGTAAATGCATTTTAAATTAAATTAAGCTTTTAAGTATACTTTTACTTTAAACTATATTACCAGGTTTTTTTGGCAGGTTTGATCCACGAGGTTGACTGAGCATCATGTAATAAATAGAGTTGTAGCACTTAGGTGTGACCGAGTCCACATACAAAGGGGTTCTTTCCTGTCTTGGGTGAATTTTTACTTGATCTTGACTCTCACTTAAGCACTCCTGACTCAAAAAACCTTCCCAAGTCTGTTGTCTGCTGCCTTTCTTGCAGTTAGTTTCTTGTATTAGCCCCACCCCGCACAGTTTACTCACGTCCTCATGATATCAGCTTCCAGAACCAATTTTAAATGTGTTCAACAGAATAGAGTGACATTACATTGGAATTAATGATTACTACAGGATGCAGTGGAAGTGTGTTTCTGTGACTTTGACACATCACTTATTTGTTAGTGAAAAGAAAAAACATTCTCAGATGGTAATTTTCAATGAATTATGGAAATGTTGAAAAATTGAAGCATTAAATAACTCTTCCAGCGTACAGTCAAGCTGTATTCACAGAATTGGGGGTGAGGTACGAGCGGCCAACCGTGGAGCCGTTTTGGTGAAATTCCCCTGTAACGACTTGCCAGTGTTCTCATACTACCTTAGATTACCAGCAGTGTGTCCGTAACCTTGCCAGAAGATGGCGCTGTGATCCCTACAGTGGGCCAGAAGGTGGCTAATTTGTGCCAAAACCAAAGAACGATGATGATGTTATATATTCATGCAAAAAATTCCCTTAAGAGGAGTCGTTTCCAAGAAAATTGATTTAATGAATGTTTGGCAGTAGTGTTAAGAGGAAAGGCATTTTTATTGTTTGCAGATATTTTTACTACGGCGGCATAGTTCCATCACATGGAATTTTAAAATAAAATGCTGAGGTATGTCGAGAAAAAGTAATTAAGAAGGAAAATGTGGAGATAACACCTGTTTAAGTCTTATGAACAGTATAACCTTTACGGAACAAAGAAGATGCCGTTATGTCGCAAGACCTTGCAGCCTGTCTAGGCCCGTCAGTCTGGCTGGCTCTTAGCGGAACACAATGAAAGTCTAATTAACTGTAGTTTGAAGCCAATCTGTTCGCGTCTCAGTTTTCCGTCCAGCTCTCCGCCCCCATCCAGTGTTTTTAAACTCTGCACAAAACTTGATCGGCTTTAGTGCTGCCGTGACTGAAATGCTTTCAGAAATGATTACTGTACTGCTGGCCTTAATGCCATAGAGGGATGCTTCGGAGAAAGGGCAGAGCTGGAGGGCAGTCCCAGTAGCAGTTAGCCTAGAGGAACCCCCCCCCCCCCCCCCCATTATTGGCAAGATAACCGGTGCAAGACACTCTTATAAATACTAGAAAAACAATTAATACTAAATGTGTTAAAATTAAGGTAAAACCTTTTCACCCCATAAGATGGGAACAAACACACACAGTAATCAATATTTGTGCCGATTGTTAAACCGGCACCTGGGGGGGGGTGACAAAATGCCGCTCCGGTCGCTGTCGGCTGCCTGTGTTATGCCGAAAAAGGTATCCCTGCCGTAGAATGCATGCCTGTCTCTAAATGACCAATTGGTCACTGATCTGAAACGAGTTGAGCTACTTTGTCAAGTTAGGCTACCGTAGTGCTAATCGATAGCCCTAACCCTAACCCTAATCCCCAAAAAAAACCTTAAAAGCTCAACTCATCAGAACACCGGCATGCATTCTACGACAGGGATGCCTCTTTCGGCACAAAACCTGTCTTTAAGGCTTCTGAATACTTCACCTCTCCAATTGCCTTTTGTTTGTATTTTTCTTGGAGAAGAAACGAATTGGTGACTGCATCGGACACAGTTACCAAGCGTGAATGTAAGGTAGCTGGTGGCGTCGTGCGCTCTTCTGGAGATCCTTCAACATCTGAGCTCAGGGGCGTTGCTAGAGATTCTGGGCTCCATGAAGGCTGAAGGCATATCACACCCCCCCCCCCGTTGGAATCATCCTAACTTTGCCCCATCTTACGGCGCCCCTGCATGACATCAATACGTTTATATTAAGAAGGAGGTACCATTAAACGGGTCCTGCAAGCGGAAAAGCGTCCAAGCAGAGATAATATAGGCTGCTATTTAAATACTGGATGTTTCTGAGTTATTCCTGTGGTATCCTCATCACGGTCATGGATACCGCATGCCTTACGTGGTGTGCATCTCCTAGCTCTCAATGGCTCTGATTAAAGCAACGTTGTAGTGTTAAATTACATGTGTTAGGTAAATGGATGATTGGGGAAAAAAGGTAATTGGTGAAATGAGGTTTCCAGTGCAGCAGTCATCGGGGGGGAGTGGTCCACCAGGCAGGATTTCTTAATAAATATAATAGGCCAACGTTTTATTTAAAGGCACCTTACATAAAATATAATCCACACAACATGCCAACATACTTCTGTATGTGTATCAATATGTTCAAAATTACTAAAATCAGATAAATCGGATATTTTCTAATATGCAGGAAAGGCTATGTTGCTGAATTAAACAGAAACCCAACCATGTTATATTGTGAATAAATGTTATAACTGAGTTAATCTGATTGTTTTTTTTCCTTCTTATTGTTTGTAAACACATCGCACCATTTTTCATACAGATAATTAAATTAATCTTTCCCCAAAACTCTGGAACGATATAGCTAAATGTTAAACCTTTCAAAAACTGACATGCATGTATTAGCGCTGTAGCCACACCCCTCTGCGGAGCAGGAGAATAAGTCAAAGGTCTGCAGGCGAGTTTCAGAGGGACTGCTGCCATTTACGCGTGTGTCCTATTGAATTTACATTGTACACAGTAAATCTGACAGCCTGCAAATGTCGCCCCAGTGTCACCCTCCGGGAAACAAAGAGCCCTGGTAATCCACCACCCTGCCAACTGGTAATGAGTTAATCCACAACCCCGCCAAGCTTGATTTTGGGCGATGGGGATACGCGGGGGACAATAACGGCCGTGTCACAAGGGTCACAGCAGATTCCTCGTCACAGGATCCCCCCGCTCTTCAGGCTGCAGAGCACTCTGAGGGCCAAAATTAGCTCAAAATGAAAAAATGTTTAAAAAATCGTTGAAGCTCAGACGTAATGAAATCCTTCCATGGCTGATTATTTTAGTGTGAGATGGTGCTGCATTTAAATATCCAGTTCATAAGATAAAAATGATGCATCAGAAACAAATAAATATATATATAAATGAATATACTCAGATTTGGCCACATAATGGGGGATCACTTATTTCTGTATCATGTCCCCATTCACCAGGTTATCAGCATCTGACTCAATAAATATTAGACTCTTTGAGTGGCAGGTTGGGCACGACAAGGGTTGAATGTCAGAGAAATGAAAATCACCACAATAAGTTTGAGAATTTTGCAGTGGCACAGGGGAAGCTTCCGGAAATACTTCCTAAGTACCGGTTATGTAAGCATCATTCAGGACCTCTGAATAGAGTTACCTTTCAACAGGCTTTCAAGAGTAATTTGGTTAGATCTGGAATAATTGGAAAAGTTTTGGATAAAATTAAATTGTTACATATTTTCACGATTTTAATTCATTTCAAAGATTATATTTGGATTGTCTGAAGAGTTCTAGCAGAAGTTTCTTTTAAATAATCTACATCATAAAGTAATGGGCATTTATGTTAATCTTGCTGAAAGCAATTAATTATGGTTTGTTTCAGAGCCAACTCACCATGTGTAGAAAGCAACATGCCAGTTAAGGACATGGACAATGTGTGATTCTTTTGGAAGAAATGAAATTTCAAATCCCAATGTGGGAGGGGCTGGGTTAAATCAGTGATTGACAGCATACAGCATATCACCACCCACTTATTCGTCTCCCATGATGTATAATTAAGTAGTTTTGAGAAATGAATGTGTATGTCTAGGCTTTCTGAATGATTTATATCAAAAACATTTTTTGGCAGTACGTGATCTAAAAATACTCTTGCTTTACACAGTTACAGGATTTTTGCACGTACCAAGTACTGAATTTTTTGAGGCACTCTAATGAGAATGATTATCGGTTTAGATTTTCCTTGCAGCAGAGTTTGGAGCAAACCCTTTGATTTTTAAGTCTTTCACACAGGAAATGTTATGATACATACATGTTTATCAGTAACGTCACTGTGATTATTACTGCTGCAAATTTGCTTCCAACCCTAATCTTCCGTTAATCTTAAACCGCCTGACTCAAAACCTTGATTTACTTCAACAACTGCTGTTTAGCCGGTTGCTCAGCACAGTTAATATGAGTCAGATGGCCTCAAAACATGGCTGCAAAATGATCACTCCTGTGGATTTACGGTAATGCCGTTAAACTGAGCATGACCAGTCAAATATCAGATGAAATTAAACACCTATAAAAAATGAAAAATCTTGCTTTAACTGAGGTCACTAGTGCATTACTGAGCTGTAGGAAACAGGAAGTATGGAAGACCAGTCAGAATTTGGGAGATTAGTAGTAAAGCGGCTGGTGCAAGTTAATCGTTTCCCATTTGTCACTGCTCTTTCCCAGCCCCATTCTGAGCAGCTGTTGAGGTCAACAGTATCTATTTAGTTTTTAATTAAATACAAAAGGTTGTTCAGTTTGTCACACGCAGCTGGGTTTAATAACCTTGATACCCACTGAAATGTGACTGATTAATAAAGGTCATTCTCTCTGCACTATATTCCGGCACTGACAACCACACATGGCAACTTCGAGCTGCTGTTTCTGGTCCAATACACTGTCTGATATATTTGATATGTTTGCATAAATACATTTCTGCATGAGTTTTGATTAAAGACAAAGCATTGCAGGCAATGTTTGAGTGTCAGATTGTCAAGTGTGAAGTCAGCACATGTCACTTTATCCATTGTGTAAATTTCTGCTGATCTCATTCCATTTTCCCACAGATCTCGCTGGATATAAGCAGTGGCTGGTTGCCTTTTCGCTTGTATTCAGCCTGTTTTTGGTGCAACCAGAATGATAGCAACGTTTTAATTAAGACTGGCATTATGAGACTTGTTGATTACATTTTTCTCTTGGTTCTTCACAGGGGGCCTGGATCTAATACTGATGCCCGGATTGGGGTTCGACAGGGGGGGCAATCGGCTAGGCCGCGGGAAGGCCTTCTATGACACTTACCTGGGGCGGTGTGCCAGTCACCCCGCGGGCATACCCTACACCATCGGCTTGGCCTTCAGGGAGCAGATATGCCCCCAGATCCCGGTGCACGATGGTGACGTTCCCATCGACGAGGTTCTGTTTGAGGACAAGTAGGGCTCTGGGGCAGACGGAACTGCCTGTGGCAGAAACAGCGTTGAGTACCTGCCCTTTTTCATTAAGTGCCTCTTACATGTTCCAGTGAGTTTTCACTTAATCTCATAACTGAAAATGCCGTCGTATTTTGGTCAGACCAAACAGCGCCAGAACCTTTGAATCAGGCTACCTGGCCCACTTTGATTTCACTAATTTTCAAACAACCGATAGGAATGGAGATGTTTTACAAACACTGACCAGATAAATGTAGTCTGCAAGTATTTGTTCATTTAGAATGTTCTGTTTTTCATGTTTTATGTGTACATTCTGAATGTCATGCCATGTGAAATTTACAGTCAAAACATCCAGCGATAATTTATTCGGTAAAATAAAGGTCCATCCATTTTATAATTGTTCATTGATGGTTCTGGATGATTCTGAGCCTGGGAACACAGGGCACGGGGCAGGGGACAGGACGCCAGTCCATCGCAGGGCACAGGGCAGGGGACAGGACGCCAGTCCATCGCAGGGCACA
>JABFEB020000008.1:6428045-6446130 GCA_019775895.2 Stomatorhinus ivindoensis | reverse complement strand
CTGTAGCGTTTTACCCCGTCCGTGTTTTGAAATAAACCCCGAATTTGGCTATTCCTGCCTGTCAGCGCCTTGTTTGCTCCGCGCTACCCGCATCCAGGCACGCTGCCGACACGCAGGCTGACAGAGGGCTAATGACAACAACCAAAACAGCTGATCACACGGGGATTCCACACGGGGTTAACGATGGAGCGTGGCACATGGAAGGAGTGGACGATCGGGGCAGGACACATTGTTTGGATACATTTATTTTCTTACTTTACAAATCTTTACAAATACACATTGATAAATGTGGTTAGATGTGTTTAGTACAGTATATGCTCTTCTTGTTTTATCCGGTTCATTTTGTGTTTAAATTCTAAAAAAAACATATTTAGGTGTATTTTTTTGTGGCCCGGAACCAAGTTTTCCATTATTTCTTATGGGGGAAAATTCGATCACAGCTCAAACTTTTTAGTATTCGATCTGGAGTTCTGAGCGGATTAAATTTGAGTTTTGAGGTACTACTATATCACTTATAAGACTATATTATGCATGACGTTCTACTGTATTCACATGTAATAATGTACCTGAGTGATTTTCAGACATCTCACATACATCTTAGGAGAAACATTTTTTCCTGACATCCAGGATGTTTGGTTCCCCCTGTTAAAACAGGTATACAACAACTCTGGGCCTTGGTACTAATAACAATACTGTATTCACATGTAATAATATACCTGAGTGATTTTCAGACATTTCACATACCTCTTTGCTTTAATATTAGGGGAAACATTATTTCTTGATAGACAGGAGAAACACAGGCAAACCGAATTGCCCGGAACACCGTAATACCAAGCCGCTTGGAAGAAATGGGACACACGGGAAACACCGAACAATGCCGCTTGAAAATCAAAAAACATAATTAAATAATTTGTTTGCTTTCAAAAGACTTAATTAGCAGTAAGCTAATTCTTACTGCATTGATCAGCTAGGCCAAAGCAAACGTAAATGATGGCAGCATTCATGCAATTTGGATATTACTGAATCTTATACTGTGATAGAAGCTGACATAACATGACATAACAATAAACCGCATTTAATTCCAGCCTAAACTGTTAGTTTTAATTCTGGGGTGTTTTTTTTTAATTATGATTTAAGCTGCGCTTTGTGATGATGTCAGTCAGAGGCGGTCACTGATGATGTCATTTGGCGCCAGCGCCATTTTTACGCCAGTGGAAAACCGACACGAAAGAAGTACCATGCTTTCAGCACATTATGGAAGTACCGAAAGTACGGTACCTGGTGCGGTGGAAAACGCCCATTCTTGGGCTCACAAAGGATGAGGAGTGCTGGTCAATACACTTGGCGACTAGGGCGCCATCTTCTGCTGGCCTAGGGAGCCACAGAGATTGCAACCTGTACAAAGCCTAAATAACTGAGAACTACTCTGGGAGGGATGGTAAGTAGAGGCACACAGCATGACGATGTACACGGACACACAAATAAAGTCAATGAGTAGGAAAAGCTAAATATATATATATTTATGCACAATCAGGCTAGTTGTTATGGATACCTGCTTGTTAAAGCAAACAGCACATCATATGGATGGGGCCAGGGGGGGGGTGATGGGTCCGCCCTGGTGAATCATGCATCGATGCAACTTCAGCACACCTGACATCACCCTCTTCCAAAAGTCGACTCCCTGCTGAAGGGTGTAAGCAGATAATGCTGGCAGCAGTTTCAGCTTAACACACAGCACACTGCAGAGCTACAGACAGAAAACGTCTCTGGTTTTAGAATTGCAACCCAGCTTACAGAATAAGTACAAAATTAATGGGATGCCACGTTTGTTTTGACAGTAATAAATACATTTTTATAGTTCACCATCTGTTATATAGGACATTAAGTATTAAGTATACACCAGAGCTACCAGGCCACAAAGGTAAAGTTTAAATATTTAAAGTTGCTAAAGCTATATGCACACATACATATCACTGCAGCCGTATGTCCAGTAGGAGGGGTTTATGGTTAGGGCATTACATGATAAGTTATAAACCTTTCCTACGTGACATTGGGCTCTTGGCTACAGTGACATACCTCTTGTACCCCATCCCCATAGGAGCTAAGGTGGTGAAGGGTCAGGAGAAAATTCACCAATTAGATAGAGGGGATTTTTAGGAGAGCAGATTTGATAGGCCACAGAGAACAGTTTTAGCCTGGGCATCAAGGTACAACCCCTACTCCTTTGAAAGATGCCCAGGGATCTTTTATGAGAGTCGGGGCCTTGGTTTTATGTCTCATCCAAAAGGCTGCACCATTTTTACAGCACAGTGGCTCTGTCAATAAGTTGTTGGCCAAATCAACAACTCTTCCAGCAAGAATTTACTTTCTTAGTAGGTCTCCCATTCAAGTGCTGACCAGACCCAAACCTGCTTAGCTTCAGACAGGCTGCCTATATTGGATGGCAGGTGGTACAGCTGCTGACATGAGCAAAAGAAATAGCCATCTTCTGGGACTGTCACACACTACAGTGCTTCGAGTTTACAGAGCACAGTGTGATGAATAACAAAAAAAATCCAGTCAAAAGCATTTCTGTAAGTGACAACACCTTGTCAGAGGAGAAAGAGCATATTCGCTATAGCTAACATGAAAGCTAGAGATGTAAAAATAACAGCTCACTACAGCAGTGGAGTGTGACATGGCTCCTCTGAGAGCAGAACTCAGCATTCTCATGGAGAACGTGTTGTGAAATGGTGCTCGCATCGCAATAGGATAACCCCAGTCACCTGACTCTCACCCCACTTTCCACCCATGGACTGAAGGAGAAGGCTTAATGGCTAGCGATATCATCACACTTTTCACCCTCCCCCACCAAAAAAGAAAAATACACCACACCCACCAGACATGCTGGGGAGGAAGATCCCTCTTCACAATGCTGGCCAGTTGGCAGTGGGAAGTACCTCTGGTCACCTGATGCTAGTAGAATACTTCATGGGGACACGAGATCAATGGGAGATCAATGTGTCCGTCTGATTCACAACGCACAGATGCTCTGCTACAAGCCATGCCTGTCATAACAGTACCCAGCCTTCTGGATAATCACCCAAGTATAAAATATAATTTAAAAATTATGGTTTAATTTGTGTTTATTAGCAGCAATGAAGACACTTCTAACGTTGCACGTGTTCCATTACAACCATTACATCGACTCCAACAATAAAATGCAATATCTAAGATCAAATTAGCGCTAATGACAACAATACAAGGAAATGTGCATAAATTATATTTATATACTTTAATTTTAAAACATAACGATTGCAAAGGTTCTGAGTAAAAATAACTTCAAAAAGACATTTGAAATAATTTTGAGGATACTGACAAGAAATGAAGGAGAATGCAAAGCCAAGATTCAATAACGCCACATTAAAGCATACAGAGAAGCTGTAAAATAGCTTTCAGAAATATATCTGAGGCAGGACAACAGTGCTAATAGATGCAAATAATATATGCCTGCAGCAGGAAATTCCACCGCAGCAATAGCAATTTAATAGACTGCGGCTGAACAATTTAATCCATTCTGACTGCGAACACAATGGATCTACAGCCCCAAATAAGAAGCCATTCATCATAAATGAATCTGGTCCCTTTCGCCTGTATCAAACCTTGGACCCTGACTGGACCTCTGATTAGAGTTTGGAGTTAATCCCATCCAGCTCTCATTGGCAAAACGACGCTCAGGAACATCGCATGGATGCCATTATCTGTATCATATGAATGTTATGAATATGACCAAATGCAAGAGAAGGGGAAAATTATTCTGCTGAATTGAATTGCAGTCCATACAAGGGCCGTTAGTCTTCCTGTTAGTAGCACAGAAACAAGCAAATGGAATTCGAAGTCACACCTGAGATATGACTCTCAAAGAGTCTGAACGTGGGCTGGAATGAATTTGTATTGTCACTCTTTGAGGCAATAACACAGAAACAGAAAATGAAGAAATGTTTAAACACATATATGAAATTTTAAAAAGCTAATTAGATCCCACTATGAGATAAATGAAACAACATCAAACTAGTTTAGTTTCTATCATTACAAATGAATTGATGTTCTTTTTTGATCCTTTGACATGCCTAAGCCCTAAACATAGATAGGATATTTTTAAAAAGCTTGTGGGAGTTTTACTTGCATAAAAATGTTCTGAGAGCAGAATGAAAAATGATTAGTTCAGAGATATAACCAAACAGATTGTACAGAAGGTGGGTCCAAGCAATAGAGGAAGCAGGGCCAAGACATCTGATTGGATGATTCCACCTCATCTATTTCCTTGGGCCCACCTCCTCTAAAATCTGATTGGTTACCTCTCAAAAACAATAATTTTTCTTTCTACCCTCAGAACGTTATTGTATAACTAAAACTCCAATGAGCTTGTCAAATTAGGAAAACTTCACATTTTGAAAAAAGATCCCAATAAGTTTAACAATGGATTTTTTGAAAACCAGGAATGTCATATATGATATGGTTATTGCATTAAGAAAACTAGAAGTTTTTGCCAAATTTGGTTTTTTAGCCAACCATTCATCAATGGGACTTCACACCCTGAAGATTGGTGCCTGCTATAGGTTCTATATGACTAACAAAAGCCATGAGGGTATAGAAATATTTCCTATATTTCCTGTAATCTCTTTCTACAAGAACTGGCTCCAGGCTTTGTGACCGTGTACTGAACAAGCAGTTATGGAAGATGGATGGTTATTTCAATAACACTGACAGTGTCGCCCTAGTTTAATAATCGCTGTATTTTTTATTCAAAATGATAGCACAGAACACCATCCAGTCCCTGCCATAAATAGTACAAGTGTAGTTAACTGTCAGAAATAAAAGAAACAAACACTATTAACATCATTAGGTTACATTGATATTAGGCTTATTAGTAATATTATATTTATTATCATCCATAATCTGGTATTTATTAGTAATTGAATTAGTATCAGTAAAACACAATGAACATATTTTTCCACCGTTTATCAATAAAGCAAAATAGTCAAAACAGCAGCACTGTTCCATAGAACAAAGTGTATTGTTAATAAGCATTTTTGCACTGTAAATTATTTATTACCTGACATCAGGGAAGTCAGTCCACCGGGTGTGCTCCCATCAATGGTGCAGTAATTCTCCAATGGAAGAGCCTTGCCTATAAGTCTGTATTGATCCTATGACTTGAGTTAAGCACCTTGTCATCCCCTCAATTATCTTTAATTTATTTCAATGGGACAAAGGATGCGGGAATGATGTGCCGATCCGGTATTCTGACAAAACGTCCTACTTTACCAAAACCGTACCGTACCGATAGCCTTAACCCTAACTCTTACCCTAACCCCCCCCCCCCCCCAAAAAAAAAAGACAATATCGCAAGGCTTCAATGGACTGAAAATGCTGTTTTAACATAACTTGTACTGTTTGTGTCACTGAAGTTTCTGCAATTTCTGTGGATAAAAGGCTTCATGTCAGCAGCTTATACCCGCTGACAGCCACTTTCCCCGATATTTTCTTTATTCTGGGCTGCAGTTGATGCAGTTGGACAGTGTTCATGGTCGTTTTTGAGTCTCTAAACGCTTGAACGTTTAACTTCGTTAAACCAACATAAAAAGTACCCAAATATACACACGAAGAAAAAAGCCTCTGGTAAACAATTACATGAATAAGAAGTGGCTGCAAAAGCTAGTTAATTGCGTTTTACATTTCCTTTATTGATCATATACATAATGATATCATGCTGTATACTGAGTTAATACATTTTTAAAATAAAGTCTGGAAGTAATTTGCGGTATCCTGTACGGCTAAACATTTCATTACATGCTATCCTTGGCGATGAGCATCTAATACAGTATTATTCGTGGTTTAAAAACAAAGTAGTTCTATGCTTGAATGAAATTCAGCTTCTGTGGTTTAGAGAAGGCGATTGACAGCCATGTGAGAGAATATAATAATCATTGTTTACACACGGAAACTCGGGGTACTGAAACTAAAATACGTATACTAGTTATTCTTGTTGTTGCTCTAGTCTAGTTGATATGCTGTTTAAAAAATAATGTATTTGGCCTTTTCCCCCAAAAGCTTTAAAACGCCCAGCAGGCATGCTCAGTTTAGCCATAATGCCATTTGCTACAATCAGCTCGTCGAAGACGGACAGCGGAGCCCACAGAACAAGGCAGGTTTCCCACATAGCTACAGGCTGCTCAGCAAGCAGCCAAATCCTTTTAACAAATGGATATGCTGTGAGGACCAGACACGGAAAATAAGACATGCAAAAAATACATAATGATATTCTGTCCGATAATTTATGGGACTTCTTTGTTCATTCACCAGCTAAATAACATGATTTTAGGTCGCTACCTCGAATAACTCACCTATTCTTTGGGTCCTAAATAAGTTCTGAGTCAGAATGATGTATAATTATATTTTATTACGTGTTTTGCAGTGGGTAATTCTCTGGCAACACTTTCTTGACAGAATACAGGATTTAAATTTTAATGGCAGTTTTTTTTTTGCTATGGGAAACGTGATTTGGGTATATGGCTGTCCATTTAATGTTTGCTTATCGACATATATCAAGCATATACGTTTCATGTATGGTTGTACACTGATTAAATGCCTATATACTTAACACGACTATACATCCATCTTCCGTATTTCATCATGGCGTGTGTTTTTATAGCTTGTGGGAGGAAACCCAAGCGAATATAGGAATAACATTCAGATTATTCTAATGATACGAATTTATGTTATTAGTATCCTGTAGAATAATGTAAACGATATAATAAACATGATGATTATAACCATGGTGATTACGGCATTAGTAATTATTGACATGTTCTGTGATGTCCAGTAACTATAGTGATTTCTTTTTTTTATTTATGAGTAGTATGCATCTAAACCTTTGGGATTCGGCAGCTGTGTGTTTGCATATAAATAAACATTTCCTGGAGCACGCTATGAAAACGCGCGACTGGTTTTACTAGTGAGAAACGTCTGCCATCACTCCGTGATGCTTTTTAATTGTCCCCTCCTCCCCCTTCCAGCGCTATCAGAAGACGATAGAGTTTACGAGCCGCCTTCTTACGGTTCCGGGGAGAAGAGATGGGAAGTGAATGAATGCAGATGAGCCGGGCCGCAGAATGGAACAACATTGCTGAGCCCACCTCCTGTCAGCGCGCAAGGAGCACTGATCTTAAACCGTGACAAACTGTGCCTATAGGAAATTACATTAAATCTCATACGCCGTTAACTGCCTTGTATCCTAATTGAGAATGCTATACAAACATTTATTTCAACAAATAACATCTTTAATTGTACTTCAAACAATGCGTATTTTAACGAAGATGTGTGTTGTTCACCTGCTTCTTTATGTAGTTATATTATTACAGAAATGATCAAAACAAGCCTGGGAATATTCAGATTGTTCTTAGAAAATCACCCCAGTGGACATAGTTTTCCCTGGCTGATAGTTGCACTGCACAGTACACAATTTGCTAAAAGCATTTAGGATAAAAAGGACTCAGTCAACAGTGAAAAATCCTAATTACTTGTTGCTTCAACTGTGACAAACTGGGTTTGTTAAAGCTACACCCTGGGTTCCCCAGTAGGTTAGCTGCTCATTTCTGTTTGCAATCACTGCAACCTCCAAGATGGGGCTGGAGTCACTGCATCAGCTAAGCTGGGATCAGAGACACTACATCCACTATGCTGGAGCCAGAGTCACTGCATCCACTAAACTGAGGTCAAAGTCACTGCATTTACTACTCTGGGACCACAGTTACAGCATCCACTAAGCAGAGACCAAAGTCAGTGCATGAAGTGGGGTCCAGTCACTACGTTCACTATACTGGGACCAAAGTCACTGCACATACTATAAGTCCTGTTAGAAAATCATCATCAATGAAGAAAGAATTAGCAAAAACACGACATGACTACCTCTCATGATCTCTGGCTGAGCCCTGTGATTTATCAGGGGTAATAGTGGCGAAAGGCTACATCTCCATACATTTATAAAGGCAGGGCAGCAAGCTGAGCTGATCTATAGTGAGTACCAGACAGAGCGCGTGCAGTAAATTGTGTGCAGGCAGCTTTGGGATGTAATATACGAGTCTGTCATGAAGAAATGGCACAAGGTGGATTTCAGTGGGAATGGACTTCGTGAAGGCTGCGCTGTCCCGGAAAGCATGAATTATGCACAGCCCTACTCAGACGCTTCATTGTAGAGTGTTTTCACCAGATTAAGGGACTGAAAAGCAGGTGTAAGTCACATTTAAATAGAAAATTACCCTTTTTCTGCTGTGGAGATTATGAAAGGGCAAATATACTGGAAGGACATTTTAAAAAAAAAACAATGGTATGATATATTGCCCGATAATGTTGAAATCTGAGGTTTCAGGTCTAATGAATTCCTTGGTGATTACACAGGAGAAACATCTAATGAATGGAGAGGACTTAGTGTTTTGCTGACTGGCCTAAAGAATTTAACCTGGAGTTTAATATAACGTTACATCACAATAGTTAGGCTTCTATGACATTACCATTACCAACAGGGGAAGCAAGTCTCATATACAACTTAAGTATGAGATGCTGGAGTTCAGATTGAAAGCAAATGAACAAAACAATTATTAAGTAGACTAATATTTAAAAACACAATAGTGAAAATAAAATACCTACAAAAAAAGAAACATCTATAAAAACTTCTTCTTTTTTTTTTAATCAGATGAACGGGTCCTGTACTTTTTTTTTTTTTAGAAGTTGCTATTTTTTTGGGAAACCTCGAAAGACGCAGACACACATATACTGTAGTAACTCACACGCAAAGTGACAGTGGAACATGCCGTCAGGGAGGATTTAGAATGGGTCATTTACACCACCAACGGTCTGAGACTAATGATGTTTTTGGGTCCATCAGAGAAGCGTCTTAATTGGTAAATATGCTGATTTCCTTTTCCACTGTAAGCCAGCCAAACAGTGACTTTGAGGGCATCAAATGAAACAATAAACAGCCAATTACGTACCTTTCATCTCACTCTGGATGACAGTATAAAAAGGACTGGAGGAACATTGGTAGTCTTTGATATAATCTCACTCTGAACAACTAATAATGTAATGAGGAAACCACTCAACAGCAAAAAGGCTGATACTGACCAACAAACCCAAAACTATGCCCAAAAATATTTGTTCATTTTAATAGATATTGAAATACATTGTGTTTTTCTGGGGTTGGTGTGAGCCAGGACATTTAGGGGTGGGTGCATCAGGGGACAGTGGTTTTAAATATTTATTGGTCACAACCGCTTGTCAGACTCCTTAATATATTAAAATGTGTGTTCTGGCGTTCTCCCAGTAGCCGAAATAACAATATCATTTGTTCTAGCACATACCTCCCACTGTACCAGTGCTACATATGAATATGACATTCTTGTGTTCCAACCCCTTGTCCCTTATGAATATGAATATGTTATTTGTCAATGAATTCTTGTCACCTGGTTCCGTTTGTCGACCCAACAGAAGCGTTCACCTTCTGCTTGCTACACTGTAATTGGTCTGCCTTCCTTGCTTGATATTGTTTATCTGTTCATTCCATCTTAATTTTGTTCTTGACTTTTGTTCTGGACTTTCAAAGACAGTTTCTGAAATCCGGAGCCTGGCTCAGAGCAGGATCATCACTTTGCGCCGGTAACGAGCTCCCAGGAGGTGAAGTTCAGCAGACGGAATAGAGTGATCACTGGTGTTAATGAGACTGGCTTAGTGACACAGGAGCAGAGCTGATGTTAGCCAAACCCTGCTGCAGGCCAAGCATGTGTGGCCTCAGAGAGTGGATGGGGGGGGGTATCTGATTAAAAGGCTGAAGTGCCAAGTACAACACACAATCCTTATTCCACCTTGGATCCGAGTTAATAGAAAATCGCATCTGGGCAAATTGACAAAAATGGGAGCGACTCTCCCGTACAAAGAGTAATGGGCCACTGATGGAGTTAATAGGAGGTCCACAGCAATGTAAGAGTCTTGACTGGGTTATAAACTGAAAGGTCTCCCACCAGCTGGTCACAGGAAGGCATGTGTGATTCATACCAATCCCGTTGCTGTTGCATAGGACTACAGCGGCCCTTCGGCCAGCTGTGGAGGTGCGGTGTGTGTTTTCGAATCACTCGGAGCTCCGATGATGGATAGCGGTGCCATCACGACCGAAATTCCCTTTATCAGGGACCGGCCAACGATTACTCCACGAGGCCCCTTTGTTGTTTCATCGCCTGGAGCGGGAGACAACAGGCCGGCATGGAAGCACTCCTCCCCACACATCTTCGGAGATAAAACAGTCCAGTAATTAGCATCCCATGTGTCGTTGATGGCTTGTGTTATGTACGTCAACAAGAATGACATAATGCAGACACAATGAACAAGCATTAAAAAGATGCTTCATAGTTTATTCATAATTGGAGGTCAAAAAAGAATAATCAGTTACATAAGCAATACTGAATATGCTAAATTATTCTACATTAGAAATGTTCAGCATATATAACCATTTATAATAAGATGTAATGCAGATTCACTCAGCATTGTGGCTTCACACCTCTGGGGTCTTAACCTGGTGCAGATTAAGTAGGGTGACCAGATAATCCATGTCAGGACGCCTTGAGCTACAACAGGTTTTACAAACTATTTTACAACTGAAAGTTCTTCTTGTGCTTCGACTGATACGTTTCCTTGATTGAAAGACTGATGCTGCTACATTAGTGATACACTCATGATTATAGGAGACTGACCAATCAGCACACAGCAAGAACTCAGTGCATAAGTGAAATCCAGGCACCTTTTCATTGAAATGGTAATTTACAAATCTTGTCCTAGCTCAAAAGTCATTGTCCTAAAAAATTTTCGGAAAAGTTTTAAATTAACATTGTGGGGACCCATTTAAGATGTAATGATGTTGGGGCAAATTTGGCTTAAAGGTAGAGAAGGTCCAAGCAGTACAGTTTTGCCCAGTATTTAGAAAGATAAAGACCTTTGTTTGAGTCCAAGCTGCCAACTGTATACTACTAATATCATACACAAGTGCTTTTCATAACTGAAACTAATTTGAAATGTGTCTCTTTATTCTGACAGTGTTTTTTGCTTACATGCCTTTATATGAAAAATTTCAGTAGCTACAGTGCGTCCTGGCAAACAGCTACAGGACTTCATTCTGAGGCAAAGCAGATTTCTCTGAGTGGGTTGTTATTTTTTCAGACTCAATATCTGATATGAACAGCATTCAAATGTGCTTTAGCCGTCTGCCCTTGATGAAATAACAGCAGATTGATGGAGACTGTAAAAACTCAGTGAAAGTTCACAATGAATTATTAATAAAGTCCGCCTGGAATATAGCGTGCTAGAGTAAGTGTTACTATTAAATTAGGCCACTTTGTTAACTACATTTTTGGAAGGGTCAGTTATTAAGGTTTACCTACAGGTTATCTTTTTAATAGATAACTAACCAGATACAAAATTGTAATATTATAAAAAATATTCAACATATTTACAGTCTGCATATTTGAAGGACTCTACAGCAAAAACTGGGTTACTAGTCTCAGTCCTTAACTACACCACATGCTGGCTGTAAATAATGTTCTCTTTTTGAGCTTATGGGCCCCGGATGAAAGGAACAGGAAGTAGACAGAGGAGTGTGTGATCCAGCAGAAAGCTTCAGTTATTTCCATGCTTTAGTATCGCTGTTGCACACCCTGGAGAGCGGGACACTCCGCAGGGAGCACAAGTGGCTGAGGAAAGGTCACTTACTGTACAAGCAAATCATTTTTCAACAAAATCTAATTTGTGTTGCAAAGTTCTTTCCAGCTGAATCATTTGAAAATGGCTAATTTTTTTTACTTATAAATAAAATATTGTAAGATCCTTTGTACAGTGAGCTTATACTATACTATACAGTACTTCATTTGTAGTATACAGGATTCGCAGTATGGCGATTATAGAAATAAAGATAGATTTTACAATTTATGATTGTTTAGATTACACCTATTGTCCCCATAAACCGAACTAGAGTGTATACAGGCTGTTGATTTCTTTGTGAAAAGCAAACCACGTAGCAGTGTGGAAAAAAACAAATCAGCCTTCAAAATGTTCTATTTCTTTATGAAGCAAATTGTACGAGACTGAGCAAGAAAGTATTACATGGATATTTTCGGTTTGAGGACTGCGGTAAACATATTTCTGCTGTGTGAACTAGTTTCATGTTTTTCCATTGCACAGTAAAGTAATTCTTATCTTCATGTCCGGTGCGCTTTTCAGGGCTAACAGCAGCGAAGACACAGTGCACCAATTACTGGGTAGTCGGTTGTCTATTGCGATGAGATCCTGCGTGAAGGCTGAGTGACAAGAAAGCAATTAAGTATGGCAGTCTGTCGCATGATTATTGGGGGCTACGGGAGAACAAGGAGAAAGGCAAAGAAGAGACAAGGAAGCCCCCCGCCGACAACCACTCGTCCAGAGTCAGTGGGTAAAATAAATGGTGCGTAAAAAACCAAGTGCATTAAGAGAGCGTTTGTTGGTGTCGCAGCCCCTGATTGACCTGAGCTTCACATCCTAGGTCGGGTGACATGCGGCAGGTCCCCTTGCGACATGCTTGCTGTTGATGGATGACCGCTTTCTCCTGCTCAGCAGAGAAATCTTCATTGTATCCCGATCGTGCCCTGGACCCATTAGCTTGGGACCGCAAACGAGGCGCATCGTTCCGGAAATAGAATTTTATTTATTTAACATTGTATATTTTCAGATGGTGACGGGATATTCTCCTCCGCTGTACTGCGGATTTGGGCTTAAAAGCAATGCAGGCATAACAAAGTAGTAATTAAACCGTTTGCTAAACACCGCGATGTTAAATTTCTGCATAATTTGTAAAATCGTCATTATACGTTTGCTTTGTTTTCCATGTTCGGTGAATTTGGAAAAATGGATTACAAATATGCATTCTGTGATACTGATACACCTCTGTGCTTATCCAGTCCTACGATTAAGGTCAAAGGTAATTAAATTGCGGTATCCAGTTTTGTATATGTGTGTTTTTCCTGAAAAATCTAATTGCATATTTTCTGGTGAACACTTCATAAATATGCATGAGGGGCTGGCGGGGAGCGTTCATTGCCGAGGTCGCTCAAACGTTTCTTTTTTCTGTCTGGGTATGAAACTGATTCCTGTTTTTCATGTCAGAGGCACAGTTGGCTAGATTGTGAATGAGTCTTGCTTGAGGTCTCACAGTGTATGTTTTTGTGCAATTCAGCACTGATTTGTCACTTTGCACCTCAGCGTTGTAATTTTCCATCTTAAACAAGGAGAAATAAATAGATCCCATGTAACATTCTGAACTTGCTTTGAGGACCTGTTTTAGTTGTAAATACCTTGTTTCCCGAAGGGTTACGTTTGCAGTGAGGTCATTGCTGTCAATACCAATGATTTGGTTCAGAATGTTTGGATAAAATCAGAGCTAATTATTAAGAATAGTAGTATTAATAATCAAAATGAAGTAGTGGATTTCTTTTAAATAGGCTGTTCAGCAGAGCTTATGGATTGATATGGCACACAAGAGGCAAAGTAATTCCTTAAGGCTGGTTCATAATTATGCCAAACAGATCTGTATTCAAAGTGTCAGAGGGGGCGCTGTTTGCCCAGTCAAAAGATGCCACGGTCAGCAATGCATCTGGCTGGTAAGCAAGCAGAGGGATAATCAAGAGACGCTGTTAATGTGATGATACATGAGCAACTCCAGCAATGTTGCCAGGCAACTGCCAACCAGGTGAGACAAAGGGCAACTCATCCTGATCTGGATGATTGCGAAAAATTGCCCACTGCTGATCAGTTTTTTTTTTCCTAATAGAAATTTGTTACCCAATATCAATGGGAAAGTGCATGAGCAGAACTGCTCAAAAAGCTGCCCTGTGTATCGTCAACTTTTGGTTTATGGGCACAGAAGATCAGAGACCCACCTGGTGTGGAATGTCTCAATGAGTTACGGCAAGATCCAGGTGACCGTCACCGTTTTCCTCAACTCCTCTGTTGCATTTTGTCTATTTGCGCAAGGGCATAGAATTATTCAAAAAGCATCTGCCTCGTTAACTCGCAACTGGGTCTAAGAATATATTCATAATCATTATAATGAATATTTCACTCTTAATCAGATATGGTTGAGTCCTTGACTGTGATAAATATTTCCCCATAATGAATCAGAAAGGGTCGGGATTTCTTCTCGGCCTGCATGCTAATGCCATTGTGTATATGACCTCAGCGTGACCTAAAACGGAATATCAGTAAACGTTCTGTTCTCTGCTGTAGTCGCAAAATGTTCCTTGCAGGCACAGACCCGAGAGAGACCCAATCTCCTTAATTGGCCTCTTAACATATACACCACTGGCGTACGGCGCTCACTTCCGTGGCCGCTAATAGCATGCTTGAACTTTTACATTACAGAAAACCGGACCGTGCGTACCGGGAGGCAACGGACACCTAAGAGCATATCCCGCAACACGTCCAGCAGCACTGGTGTCATTTCAAAGATTTTTTCCCCTGTAGTATTTGGTCTCTCTGACTTCGGTAAGTTATTGCATTTTCCCCACAGATCGCCTTGGAAATCTGACACGCTAGTCTCAGTACAAGCGACTGTCATGTCTGAGGATTGCAGCAATGAACATTAAAAATTGCACCACATTGTATTTGCATTTTATTGTTTGTTCCCTATATTTTCCATTGTGAAGAAACAAAACCTCTCTGCCTCTCACTTAAATCATACTATCCCAAAACCGGCACTCCCAGGATTAGCATTTTAGCTAACAGTCAGGTTAGCTAACAGTAGGAGACTTTAGGCCCAGTGATCTTTGCTCCGCCTGAGGACAGACAAGGTGCTTGAGTGAAATTATCGTCTTGCTTGACGTCGCCTGGAGGGAATCGTTCTTGGTCATTGGGGCGAGGCTGCTGATCTCCTGTTATAAAATCATAAGCAGGTAAACAGAGATGGTGTAGGGAAGAGGCACAGTTCTGTAAACAACTTATTCATGCTCTCTGAGCAGAATCTGTTTGGTTGCATTTGATTATCAGCTTAGGGAATGTCTAAAAACTCCATCTCTATGGTGAAAATTCTATTATGAAAGCCCTGTTATTCTCTCCTATGCATCTCCATGAATATATCACTTGGCTCCTGTGGAAAAACATCACAAAACACCCTTCCAGACTGGGGAAGTTTTTACATCTGGATTTTCCAGCCGCCTGCTTTTGCATTCATTTCTCAAGAGCTTCAGGAAAGCGCTCCAGGTTAGCTCTGCATTTCCTGGTTGAAGTGAAGTCTTTCAAATGTGCTATTTTTGAAATAAGGCGCTGTCGAAACTCCCGTGCAAAGGTTCTGTGGTGATTAAAACCTGGACTCTGTGCCATATTCTGGACGTGCTGCCCCTCACTCCCCAGGTCTCCTGCGACCCCAGTGAATGGGCACCTCTTCTCCTCTTTTGCTCACGTTGCCCGTTTAGCTGTGAGTTCTGTCAGGTTTTTAGCAACTTTCAGGTCAATTAACCTCCGCCGTGCTCCTCATTCACTACCGTGAAGGGCCGTTTTTTCTCAAAACCAGGACTGAGAACAGTGGGTTATGATCAGAGGCATCATTAAAGGAACAACACCAGAAAGATAGAGTACATGAACAGCACATGGACAAAGTCAGTCTTTATCCCAGATATCAAAAAAGGGATTTACAATCAAAGATGCAGTACGAACAGTGATGTTTTATTCTATTTAAATTACGCCATAGTTTACATTATGTGCTTAAAATATTTACAGAGAACTACATTATGCTACGGGTCACAGTTGCTGTGTTGAAGGCAAGGCTACAGGACAGAGTACGTCTTAGTGTGTTCGCAAACCTCATTGAAGAACCTTTTCCTGCTGTGCCTGCTCACTGACAGCACTGGCATCAGGGGTACAGCCATGACGAGCCTCAGCTTTCGAACGCGACTGTTGGCATGACTACAGCACTCATGGCGACGGACTCTTCTAAGGCCCCATGGAACTATTCACATACATCTAAAGTACATTACATCACAGTAGGCAGTGGGAGGGGGCTCAGTCTCCAGGACAGGGTTTGATGTTAGTGCATAAATAAATTAAAGATACATTATATACAATCAGTAACGATTTTCAGTAAATGACAGAAGTTCAACATGCCAGTATGACACATGGTAAGAGATTTAGTCGTGCTTATATAGTTTGTTACGATGTTTCCTTCTCTACATTCGCTGCTGTTTGGTTTTGCTCTTCTGAATATTGGATTTTTGTCCATTACTTAAGTGTTTTTCGAAACAAATACGTTAGTCAAACCCCTTAACTGTCTTCATTATTCCCAAAACTGTTTGTTCCGCATCTGCATCACTTTGCTCAGGGGTCGGCCCTCGGTTTATTAGACAATTAGATTAGACTGAGCTGAAAAGTGAAAAAAATATATAAGTGGTTTATAATGTTTGTGCTTTTGGGCATTATCAGAATGGGAGGTTATTAGTATTCATTCAAATGAATTGTAACCATTTCATTCATTATTTGAACAAAATTTTACAACAAAATAATTCAAGTAAACAATTATCACTATTTTAGATAAAGGGCATTTAAAAAGCAAAGAAAATATTTGTATTTATATTCTCATTAACTCAATCCCACACTGAAGTTAGTTAAAAGCAGCATCAATAATAACTAATCTGAAAGTATTAAACAGCTCAATTCGCTCACTTATACATGAGGTCAGTTAGACCAAAATTCATATACAGTGTGTTCCATCACAACCGAGAAACACATATTTAAATTTAAAAATGTATTATTATTATTATAAAACGAAACATTATTTAAAAAAAAAACAAAAACACCCGGCAAAGTTTCCACTCGTCATATAAACTCTCTGTTGTAAATTTATAGAAAAAAATGTAGTATGCTTATCAATCCCAGAATAAATAATACATAAAAAAATAAAGTTAACAACTGCTTCATGTAAGTATTCAAACAAAACATAATAAATAAATATATATTACTGGAGGCTTCAATAAATAAAAGCACATCCACAACACTTCATTCCATTCAGTTGACTATACTGTATTAGTAGTAGTATTGTTATTACTGTGGTGTGTAATGTCACAAACAGGGGAATCACTGGTGGAACCCATCATGACTTCATGGTGCAGATGGGCACCACAATAACCAGGATGACAGTGCAGGCAGCCGCTACAATCAGGGCTCCGATCTTACACACCTTGGCCCTGCGAAACTCCGCCTCTTTACGCTTCAGCAGCGAATCGTAGCCCGGCGTGTAGATATCTTCCATCCAGTACTCCAAGTTGTTGGGGTTCAAAGAGTCCTGTCCCTACAAGAAATAAAAGATAATTTGTTTGTGAAAAGTTTATGCGTGTATTTACCTGTAGGAACATTTTACTGCTTAATGCAGTATATTTCCATTTCTCAGGAACCCAGCTCCTTTGAATTACTTCTCCTAAAATAGTTACTGGAGGAATAACAGCATTAACAGACTCAAAAATGAGGTATCAGTGAGTCACATGAGAAATAAGTGAGGCTTTCGGCTTCTACCGAGAGAAGGTCAGAACGAGAAACTCGTTTCTAGACGTCCTGGGACGCTCAGAGTGGAGATTAAGTCAGATTTTGACACATATTTCCTTTTTTTTTTAGCTCAAGGTTTCAGATTTTCAAAGATGATTGTCACAAACACCATTCGAGAAATGGCCGTCAGAACAATAAATCTCATGTTTGTGCTGGCGGGATTTGATTTCAGTTTGGCAGCACAGATAAACACTGTCTTGATGAATTTGTCCTTTCCACTTGGCAACTGTAGTGGTACACACGTGGTCAGCTGAGAAGACGACGGGGACTGATTTCCCCCCCACCTGCAATTTAACACCCACCCCGGAAGACTGTAGCAGTGGTTCTTTTGTCTCCTGGCGAAATCTTAACCAGCCCAGCAGCTTCCAAGTTACCAGGAGCGGGTATTAATCAATAAATCATGACAAGTGAGCAGAAGGGGGGGGGGGGGGGGGGGGGGGGGGGG
>JABFEB020000008.1:6413709-6427945 GCA_019775895.2 Stomatorhinus ivindoensis | reverse complement strand
GGCGAGTGCGACTCCACGTTTGAAGGTAGGCTGGCGCGCCTGGGAGCTGGTGCATGTTTTAATGCAATTTTAATGCATTTTAAATCTAGTAAACCCCAGGCACACGATGTGACCCAGCTGTGTTCCAAGCACACGGTGTTAAGTCTGGCTAAGGAGAACTGAGCCCGCAGAATGACAGGTGAAACTGTATAAATCATTTCAGGCCGTGTGCCTTACGCTCATCGGCCCAGCAGTCAGCTCTGCGGAGAAACGCCACACAGGCCGAGGTCCAAGGTCATGGGCTGGATTGCTGCCCGGTTCCTCCCATGTTTATACAGTCTGCATGCCCCCCCCTGGCTTCCTCCCTTACTTCAAAGCAAATACTCATTAGATCAATCTATGTCCCTAAATTAGTCCACGAGAAGGACCAGCAGCCAGTGTGAGTGTCCCCTGCCCTGAGGGACAGACTCCAGCTTCACAGTAATGCAGCAGCACAGGTATTTGAGAAAACAGGTGAATGTGAATGTGAATTGGTCAGGGAAGTAAAAATCCAGACCAAAATTTTGTTTCAACCAACCAGTTGAGTTTATAAAGAGTGACAGTCAGAGTACTCAGCTGGTTGGTTGAAACTAAATCTTGGTCTGGATTTTTACTTTCTGGATCTCTGAATGTAATAATGTTATTACTGTCTTACTGAGGGCTCTAGTGATGCTGAGAGCCTCAAGGATAACTATAGGCATCTAAAATCTCCTGCCTCTAGTTCTGGCATCTGCTGGAGATGTAGCCAACTGTGACTTTTCAGTGTGAAGCCTATATGCGGATCCAGGGGAGGACCTAGACTGTGCCAACAGCAATCAGAGCAACCAGCACTTATCTAACCCTAACATTTACCTGCAGATGGCTCTGACAGCTTAGTAGATTTAAAGCAGATTTAAATGAGAAATTAAGTTTAACTGGACTTTATACGAGTTGTGTTTTGCCCTTAATCACTTGACTGTGGCTGACCCCTTGACCCTTGGATATACAAGTCGTTTGTACATTTTGCAGGTTTGATTCACCCGCTTTGGGCAAAAAGTCCCATTTGCATAAAATTTACATTACTGCTGCGTCAAAGCCACCATGAGCTGTTAATGAGCTAGGTGCCAAAATGAACTACCATCCAAAATAATTTGTTTTTATTACTCACAGCGTTGTAACAGGGTGTCTGTTGCAATTACTGGCTTCTTAATGTTGCACTTGGAATGGCAGCTTAAACTGGGCAGTTGCATGAGTCGCATCTGCAATCTCAGCGAACCAAAGTCTCGATGATGTGGGGGGACTGATCTCTTTGAAGATGAATTAGTAAAAATGCATTATTGTAATACGGCTGAACGTATAAAGCAAAGCTGGAGCATAGAATGAGTGAATGTCCAAGGTGAGGATTGTGACCGTAGAGGGTGAATGTGCTGCTCTCTCATGCGCCGTTGGACGGACACATAGGACTGGCCAAAGGTGCAGCTGGACGAACACCTCTGTCTCCATTAGCAGCACTGACAGAATTAACCGCGTGTGAATGAGGGCTATGTGCCTGCGCTGTCCATGCTCTGACATTGTGTGGAATTGTGGGTAAATCTGACAACCCCAGTGATATGTTTTAGGTTCATGGTGCCAGTATTGAGTAGACAAGCTGAAAATATATCTGGTGTTCAGAAATATAACCTTCTACTAGGAGTACACTGCATATGAAAGGTCTTCTGCTCTGTGCTGAAAAAATATTAATGCATGATATTCATCTGGAAACTGCAACATGCTTAAAACAACAAGATTAAAAACACTACATCTGCTGATATTAATAACTGGTTATTGCGGATTTTCTGCCAGTCAGGTATCTCAGGGGTCATTCTTGCCCAGCAGCCGCACTCCAAAGCCTGCCTCTTACTGATCTGCCTTCAGACATGGGACAGTCAGACCCCAAATCATCCTGACAAACAGACCGTGACAAAAACGGAGACCTCAAACTGTCCTGAGAAATGGACCTCGAAGAGCACAGAGACCTTAATCTCACCCTCCCTCACCCTCAGAAATGGAACTTATGACCCACGTAACATCAAGAAGAACCCACAGTGGTGAATCTGAGCCAGTGGTTTAAGCTTAGTGAATTTATTGAGTGCAATGAAAAGAGAATCAACAAATGGTGCTTTGTACCTGGTTAATTAAATGCAAACTTCCACCCTCGATCCCTCAGGGATCCAGCCGCCGGCAATTCGGCAAGATGCCTTTCATCTGTGATGTTCGGCATGTCCAGATAAGGCCAGTAAATACTGAATTGCTTTTCTTTCCATTCAAGGTTCACAAATCTCTTGAAAACTCAGGACTGAGTCATTCCTGTGAGTGTAAACCGTCCCAGCTGAAAGCTAAGGAAGCAGCCTCCTTGGGATTAAACCTGCCCGCTAAGGAGATATTTAAGAATCCCATAATGCTAAAATACCACGCATCACTCACTTGCAGGTCCAGCGTGGCCAGCTTGCTCTTGTCCATCGCGTTGCGCTTGTACTCCTCGATCGTCCAGGATGGCTGCGCTCGCTTGCCCTCTGACAGGTCGGTGAGCCGCAAGTCTGTATAGAGGGGGCTGCTCTTCATGTGCGACTTCACGGAGGGAGGGAAAGGATGCGGGCTGAACACCTGCTCAACCACGTAGGAGTCCTTCAGGGGTTTGGATGCGCGGTGAACCTGGGGGGCCTCGCTCTGGCGCTCTGTCTGTGTGTGAGGGTCAAAAGGTGCGGTTAAAACGCTGAAACACTCCAGACGAAAATAAGGCAAGAAGAAGAATGAAAATGGCACCTTAAGGGGTGCAAACTTAAAAGGAGGAAGGTCCCCATCTGTGTGGCGGATTCGCAATGACCCACCTCCAGCAGGCCCTTGGGGCACAGCAGGTACCTCTGGGCTATTTCAGAGCTCGAAATGAGCTCACATTTCCCCACCTGCCTCTTGACACAAATCGAGTCAGGATCCAAAGTGTGAAGGTTTTCATGGGAAGCAAGCGGCTGAAGTGGTGATGTTACTATCGTGTCTCCCACCAGAATTTCACAGGAGCAAATGTTTCCAATTCCTCCAGAAGTCACGTGCGTCGCCAGTCCCTTAAAGGGCCGCACGCGTAAAACGGCTCCAAACACCTGAAGCAGTGAGAAGCCGCTTTCCAGCGGAAACATCCTCAGAAGTATCCTTAGCCACCAGCAGCCATTAGCTGGATGTGAGCTCAGGGGCCTTGTGGTCAGAGGTAAGAATCCATCTCCATGGCAGCCGGGGAGGTATCGCTCTGACAGTCCCTGGGATGTTCTGGTGACAGTTCGCCTGTGTCCTCCTGCATTCACACTTGCCACAGTTTAAAAGCCCACATTCCTCGGATGACAAAAGGGACCACCTGCAGCCGGCTGGAATATGCACGCGCATCTCCAGCGCGGAGTAAACGTTCCACCGGACCGGCAGGCATAATTACCAGCTTTCCCGCATTTCTGAGCCTGCCTTATCCTTGCTGCTCTAACCTTGGTCTGACACTGGTATTAAATGACCTGTCACTACATAACTTTTGCATTATGCAATTTCCCGCTGGTATCACACTTTCAGGTAGCAGGGAAACTCACGGTTACTGAGAATCATACTGTGTTTTTGGTATTCACCGAATACAGCCCAAGCTGTCAGCAGGATAAATGTGTCTGGTACTCTCTGGGTCGGAGAGGGTCAAAATCATTTTTCGTGCCTTTTTTCTATATACTGGAACTGGATTTTAAGCTTAGCGATCAACCGCTTTAGACTTGACTTTGTTAGGCCAGCTCAGCAAAACTCCTTGTAAAAATCACCTAAAACTTTATTTGTACAAATGTTCACAAAAACAGCAATGATGCATTCATGCATTCATCATCCAACAGTGTAGCTAGCAGAAGGTCAGAGCAGGATATGGAGACTTCACCACACAGCAGAAGACACCGGGTTAGGGTTCACTCTGGCTGCAAATTTTCAATGTACAGCGTGGTTTTGGAATACTCATTTATATTCATGAGGGAAGCTACTTGATTAGCTGGTGAACATGCTCCCATTAACTTGTGCTACCCGTTTTTTCAAGGAGCTTGGGGAAAACTACTATTCATGAGAGAATGTAGCCGACTGCCGGTGAACTCTGTCTAAGGCATTCACTGGCCAATCAGGTAGTGCTTCTCTCATGAATATTAATTAGTTTTCCCAAACCACTCTGTAAAATGAAAATTTGCACCCTGGGCGGGATACCAGTCAATCACAGGATACACACACAATCATACTCTGTTGGCGCTTTTCCAACGTCAGCAAGAATCAAGCCGTTCCCGAGCCAAAACACACAGAGATGGTTTCCCGTTGAGTTTTGCAAGCTGTACCTGACCTGTACCCAGGCTGACATTGCAGGGCCAGAAGCATGACCAAGCCGAGCTGGTTGTGTCACCACCCTCCGATTGACTGAAATGCATGAGACAAGGAAGAACCGATGACCTGCACCGATGCACCGATGATCTAGCAAATGCTAATTCACCAAGTGTTCGATGCTAACATAACATGCAGATTCTCATAGACGTACTAACGGAAATTAGCACACAGTAAATCGTGATGTACCAAATGTGGACAGTAATTAAGCGCCTCTTTGGTTTTTACGCCACTGTTGCTATCCGAGCCGGCAATGTCTTTACCAAGCCGACCCTTCTGCAGCAGAAAACTGAAGTGAGCCAGAATTGTGCTGCAACTACACTGTCAGGAATACGAAGTACCAATTTATACCATTGAGGGTACAATAGCTTGTCACTGGGACTGCACCCTCAAGGGTCTGCCAACCGTACCCTAGCTGTAGGTAAATGTACATTTTAAGAAAATGGACTCTGAGAAGCATCTTTGCACCATAGGGGGGCACATTAATGGTGTTTGTACCTTGGCAAACAAACCTGTACCAGGTCTATACCCCTTTTCTTACAGTGTAGTCACCCTTCGCAGTATGAGTCTAGTTCCCATATGCTAGTAGAAAAGAGCCACATTTAGCAATTTAAAAACACCAACTGAGCTAACTGCACCTCTTGGGACTGTGGGAGGAAAGTGGTGTGGAAACACAGACGCGGGGAGAACATGCTCACAGAGAGGGGGTGGGATTCAAAGGCACAACCCTGCAGCTGTGAGACACTGCACCCCCGCACTGAGGTGCTCTACCGGCAATATTTATATTACAGTAATTTGCTAATATTTAAGAAAATAATTAGATTTACTACATCCTGTAGCAGGATCCTAATGGAAAAGACAGGTCAAACCATAATGGATCACAGAAATCAGCAGAGATACAACAAGCACTTAGATCAATAAAAGCTTTTTCACATTAGCATGGTTTTGTGTTTTTTTTTTTTTTTTTTTTTTGGAAATCCCTCTCTCCAGACTCTTCCTGACTCTTGCATTTTCCGGATACCCTATCCGGCAGCTTGTTAAATTGAGGGTTAACAGTATATAGTAGCCCAGCCACACTCCATACCCACACACTCACACATCGAACCCACAGCCCTGGAGGCATCTAGCCTAACTGCTGCCCACCGAGTCAGCTGCCATCCCTGTATATGTACATCATTCCACAACAGGCTAATGGCCTGCAATCCGATGTGAAAAAGCGCTGTTAGATCTACCAACTGTCATTTGTGTGCGTGGCTTTTAAATGTGTCTTGTGTGTGAACGTGTCGCCGTCACATTGCTCCCCAGGCGTGACACAGATCCCCGGGGTTACTTCGAGATGTGCTGCCGAACAGGTCGTCTGCATGGTCTGGTGTGCAGCATGCCCCAGCTGTTTTGAGGGATGGAGGACCATCAATGCTCGCAGGCTCTGGAGGGTGAGGGGGTGGGCTTCGAAACAGGACTCACATCTAAGATGGGTTTACCATGGGCTATCAACTTGGGGGGAGGTGAGTTCCAGAAGGTAAATGCTGGCCCTGAGATGACGGACCAGCCCATGCGTGTACAAAACGTCATCCTTTATCGTGGCGTCTGTCCGTGCTGCAGCACTCACTAGGCCTGGGGTCGCTGCCGCGTGCTGGACTCACTAGACCAGGAATAGCACTCAGTCCTGCAGCCTTTGCCCCCTGCTCTGCAGAATGCTGCCAGATTTTTTACAGATTCCACCATCTGCATGATGCAAGTGCTGTCTGGGAAACTAACGGGCATTTGAAAAGCACTACAACCTTTGGGGCAGCACCAACAGAGGACAGGCATGGGAAAGCCCAGTTGGTACTGGACAGGACCAACTGGGATGTTTTTTCCTTTGGTTTCTGTGGTGATTTTTGGGTTCGCTCCACTTCCCTGAGGTTGTGTCCTGGAACCAAACAAAGGTAATGGGGGGGGGGCAAGCTTAGACTATTGATCATAAAAGCTGTTGATCTGGTGATCAAGGATGACACAGGGGCATTGGATGCTGAAGCAGATCATCTGTAGCCACACCCCTGACATATTGGCGTTTTTTCTTCTTCAGATGAAAAAATAAATAAAAGATACTGTCCTTGGTGGCTGGTGGGCCGTGACGGCTCATTCTGGGGAGCACGACCCCCCCCCCCCCCACCACGATGCCAGCCCTGCTGAGGTCCTCCCTGACCGTCCTGGGGAGCATTAAATACTCAAAGGAGGCCCAGGGGTTACGGAAAGCTATGATGAGCAGCCCTGCAGATATTTCATCCCATATCTGCTCTGAATACTCTGGGGACATTTCATGAAATACTGGCACGAGGCCATCTGGGAAGGATGCCATCCTGACGGGATGCCGGCGAGCCAAGAAGAAGTGGGAGTGAGTGACGGTAAATAGGTGCAGGAAGGGGGGTGCGAAAGGTTCAGGTCACAGTTTTTGACTCGTGTGTCAACCGTGCAGAAAATGACTGGTATCTATCAGCAGCAAAGCAAACTACAATGAAAGGGTTCCTGGGACGTCACCGTGACTGAGTGCATCACAATACCTCCCGAGAGCGTGCACTGCAGAAGGCAGCACTCCTGGGGGGGGGTTCAGAAGCACCAGAATGAAGGGAAATGCGTCTCAGACCCAGAGAGAGGCAAACAAGCATGACACACTGCACACCCAGCACCTGCTCTGCTTTAGATCTCACCACAAGTCCAGTTAGTCTAGTACATCAGTTCACGGCTTCTCCAACAGGACCTTAATGTGTTACTGTAATCTTAACCTACAGTACAACCCAAATCAGAGTCATGCCTGCTCAGGAAGTAGCCCAAAATGGACCCAATCCCAATGCCCAGGAAGTGATACGCCATCGTTCATGAAGAAAGCGCAGAAGAGGCCATTTTACAGTGTGGATCATGCTGTGTGACACACTACAGCTCTGTCTCCACACTTCGGTTAACCACTCTGTCATGTCACTCCTCCCGTCACAAAATCTCCCATCTCATACATTTTATTTAACAGCACCGCCCTTTCTATTTGTATGTCACGCAGATCGCATGCCTGGTTAGAGGGAGCTAATGTGTCTAACCCCCACAGAGCTATGGAGAGCCATTCATAGCGACTCGGTCCTCCCCCTTCTGCGAGGCTGCGAGTTTCATTACAAACTAGCACCTGCGCAAATAACATAATTAGTCAGCCTTTCCCGGCTCTATCAGCGTCCGTAAAATTTATGGAGTTTCATTACGGACTCGAAAATAAACGATACAATCGCAAAAAATGTCATTTATTGTTGAAGTAACTTTTCGCAGACAACTATATAACGAGATAAATCTCAGGCACTGTTAGTTCAGCTTAAATAACTTCAGCAATATGTCTACACGTCATATTACTGTGTATGCAAACGACGCAAGTTAATTTCTAATAGAGCAAGTGATGCATACTTTTGTTTGAATATTTGTTATTTTTATTATTTCTCTTATAGCACCTTTTATGCATGTTGTCATCTAATTACATCACACAGTCAGCTTGCTTTCACTTCTCACCTCCTTCGACTTTCGCTGCCGATCCTTGCCATCTTTCTCCTTCCCATCATCTCCCGGGTGGCTGGAGTAGGACACAGCCCTCCAGTCTCTCAGAGAGTTGGAGATGCTGGCCACTTTAGATTCCGTAGCACTGTTCTCCTCTGTAAGGGACCTGGAGGACCTTCTGGTGAAGAAACTTCTCCTCAGCGCTTTAACCCTCAGACCATCATTGCTGCTCCCGCCGGCATCGGAGCAGCACCACTCCTGGCTGCCATCCACCTTCACTGCGTGGCCAGTGGTGTGACACTGGAACACTGGAGGGTGGAGGTTGGCCACGTCGCCGTCTTTTGTCCTGCCACTAGCCTCCGGCTCCTGGATCTTCTCGTCGAGCCTGTTCAGCTTCGAAAGGACCTGAGAGATCTCGCCTCGGACACCGGAGAGGGACTCCAGCTTCTTCTCGATCTCGCCTATCCGAAGAACCAGCTTACAAACACTGGCCTTCAGCTCGTCATCAGAGCTCTCCAGTGAGTGGAAGAGACGGTCCAACTTGTTGGCGCCCTTTCCCAGCTTAATCGTGTTGTGCTCAGGTGTGCTGTCCCCGTCTGACTTTGTCACCTGGGACAGAGAGCCATTGCTGTTATAGCAGGATGACTGGATGACCCCCGTGGAGCCACACACACTCATGTCATCCAAGAAACGGAAGATGTCGCTGATATCGTCGCTGACGACCTCGGAGTCCTCGTCGGAGAGCTTGAAAGGCTGCTTTTCTCCATATTTACCATGACCAGCAAATTCCTTCCGCTTCCTTTGGTCAAGTTGCTCAGTCTGTGTCCCTACGCTCAGCGTGCTGTCCACATTTCCTGCATGAAAAGACGTGCTGTTGACGCTCTTGTCTTTAAACCTCTTAACCTCTCGCCTGTCTGCAGCAGCACCGTTGGCCATAGATCCTGTGTCTTTCATTTTTGGCCCATTAGATTTGACGCAGAACCCCGAGGGGGTGACAGGCGGCTTCTCCTTGGCGCCTTGGTAGTGCTGCTCATTCTCCATGTTGTTGCGTCGGTGACCGTCTTTGAACTTCTGTCCCCCCAGGAAGGACCTCTCAAAGTCAGGTCCCTCCTCTGTGTTCAAACTCAGGCTCTTTATGGGCCATTGCGGTTGCTTGCTGTGCTTCCCTGACGTCTTCCTGGTATTAACACACTCTGTCACGGTGGTTGGTCCGAAGTACGTGGATGCCTGAAGATTATCCAGGCTCTCGTGTTTCACCCGCCTCTTATCCTGAACGGGGGATCCTATGGGTTCGAAATAAGGGTTGCTGTATGGCAGTTCAAAGCTGTGGTTGAAAAAGGCGGTGGACTTGTGTGGCTCCTTCCTCTGGTACTCCTCGTTCACTTTAACGCTCGGATTAGATTCTGTGGTTAGCACCTGGGGAGTGAAAGCTACAAGATTGTGGAAATCCTCCTTGAAGATATTTCTCTTCTGCACACAAGAGTGAACCGTAAATGGCTCAGCATTAGAAATAAACGTCTCCTTTATCCCGGGGTTTAAATGCAAGGAGTCCTGGTCCGTGGTGGATTCGCTGTCGATCTCCATTGGAAAATAGGTGCTCTGCATCTCACAGGGCGGAGAGCTGCCGCGGGAATACTGCGGAAGGTGCTGGAGCTTATCGAGTGATGCCGCCCTGCATTTCATATCCTTGCTGACTCCCAAGAGAAAGTTGGGGTCAGAGGTCGGGATGAAGTGCTGACAGCTGTTGCAGCCAGACTCGGGGCGGGGCAAGGCTTGCAGCGTGGGATGTCCCTGGGCTTCCAGCAAGTCATACGCCCCATCAGAGTGAGCGTACTTATACACGTCGGTGTCCGACCTACACGACTCAAAAGACTGGTTCTTGTGGAACTTGGGCCTGGGCCCCATTGGCAACTTGTCTTTGGCTGTGCCGCCGTTCATCTGGATGAGGTTGAACATGGTGACGATGTCTGCAGCAACCATTAGCTTCTTGGACTGCTGGTCATCCACGGAACACCTCATCTTGTCCTTGAACAGGGTGGCTGGGAAGCTGGGGTCCAGGCATGCTGTGTAGAAGAGCAGACTGCGTAGTTTGGCCAAGTGAACCAAGTCGAACCTGGCACACAGAGACTTACACAGGTCCTGGTAGGAAACGCTGCTGTACTTCGCGTCCAACTCTTCCAGGATCCTTACTAAGAAGAGGGAGTATTCCGGTACTGGATCCATTACTGCATTAGCTAATTAATTATTGTTATATTCTTAATCAAGGGAGACGTTGTCCTGCAGATGGAAGATCTGGGATTAATAGTCTGTTATTTTCCACATTAAATTTTTTTTTATTAAAAACAGCAATTAATGCCCGTTTCCACTAGTGGTAAAACGGGCTATATGTTGCCCTATTGTGATCGTAGCTTGGTTACAAAGAGAAGATTGTTAATTATCATAAAACACAACATCAAAAGAGCATGCTTTTTACAGAGAAACGTGTTAGCATTAATAAGAAATTCAAACTTTGCATGTCTCTACAAGGTTTATTTAACCGGAAAAGCGGGTGGCGCGTTTACGCGTTTTCAACAGTAACGATCCTAATTCTGTTATTTCGAGGAAAATCGGTTTTCACGAAAACATAAAAACCAAACTGAAACCCCAAGCTATTCTATTGGGATTATAGCGCAGAGCTCCGTACTGTGCTTGTTTGTCTCTACATTATAGAATGCTCTAATCACATTCCTTCGCTCTTAGCAATCCTCTATAAATAATAAGGTGCATGAAAAATGCATTTAAAAACAAAAGCAAATTCATTGCAGAGATGGGAGTACACATACATTTGTCGCTCGACCCTTCCTCATAAAAAAGATGGGAAATGATATTGTGTAGATGTACCAAACAGCTGGCATGCGTAAAAACCATATACATAGCGCTTAAAGCAAAACCGGGGGGAAGCAAACGTACCTTGCGCAGGATCTTTTATGTGAATCCAGGCTGCGATTAAAAACAGGAGACGGCAGCGAAGTGTTAGTCTCTGAAGTGTGAAAACGTCTCGGTAAAGTTAACCTGCGCGTTATTTCCTAGCCGCACAAGGCTCGCGTATGTGTGTGTGTGTCTATACTCCACATCCGTAGGACAGCGCACATTAACACGGCATTCGCTGCAGTTTGCTGCTTTCCCTGAACTCCTCATGCCCTTGGATATTAAATGATAGATTGCCGACTCGGGGCAAACGGAGCGGTCCACAAGGCGACTTCGGTGCGCTGCCCAAAGCCGGAGGCGGCCGCGTTTCTACGGTCTATGACGTAATTACACCTTCACGCCGGCCCGCAATGGGAGTGAAAAAGCGATGCTCCCGTCGTTTTTCTCTTCATTCACTCGCCGCTCCTCTATGTCTGCTTATGCCCTCAGCACTTTCAGGCCGAACCCATTGCGTATTACAGCCCCTTACAGAAGCTGTCAGCATCCCCCAGTGCGTCTCTCTTAGAGCACCCACGTTTCTCCATATAAATCGGAGAAAAGTATTGGATCCCTCCCTTTCTAGGCGCTGGTTCAGGCACGCAAACGGTCAACGTGATGTGAGCGTCTCAGGACGGCTGGAACAGCCCGGACCTCGCTGCTATATTTGCATTCAGAGCGATGCATGCCTGTGGTTGTAGGGACGCTGTTCAGCTTTGGTGCAATGCTTTATTTACGCCCTTACTGCGTTAACAACGTCCGCTTCCAGTTAACATAGATTTTGACAGATTATGAGAAGCGATATAAATCTGAGTGATGGAAAAAAAAACAACGACATTCACCAAAAAAGGTGCATCGTTTGCTTCAGCTTAGTATGGATTGTGTAGCAAGAAAACGTTAGTAAACGATATTCTTCAATACTGTTCACGCACATGCAAAATAATCTCACAGACATCCTATAATATTACTACTGTTGGCTTATGAAAACAAAATAATAGAGATAAAATCAGAAAAACGAATAAAAAAACAGGAAATGAACCATTTAAACTAAATGGACGGGTCTGTGAACAAAATTAAGAGTGCAATAGGCATTATGGTATTGAAAGAAGACCCTGGGAGGCAATTAAACGTGGGGTTTACGACCCAGCTGCGGAGGGTCTCTGTAAGCAAACTAATTTTCTTCCCTAAATCAGCTGGTCACTGCAACAGCATTAGTTCTTGGCTGTAATAAATCAATGTGTAACAACGCACAACAAAACACACTTGTCGTCCTGAGCTGGCACAACAAGGCGATCAAAAAAAAAAGCATTACTTTGTCTCCTCCGTGCCAGGAACTAGGTTTGTCCAGGAACCCGTCTGCTTTTTTTCCCACGTGGCTTAATAAATCACGTTAACCAATGCAGAACTTCATCAATCCCTGTGTATGTCTCCTTCTTAATCAGCAACCAAGGAAAACTGAAAACCGTTGCGTTCACTTGCTCTGCTTTAGTCAGGCGTAATATTCCTGTCGTTGTCAGCGTAATCAATATACGCAAATCTCAGCCTTCAGGTTTTAACGTTTGAGACATCCTAATGAAAATATGTGAGCAAATTTTATATTTAGATGTTTAAGTGAAGCATGTTTGTCCAACAACCGTTATATATTATCCATTTATACAGCAGTATGTCTTACTAGGCATGGACATTAATTACTGGGGGATGGGGGGGTTGTAATCACTCCCCCATAATCAATACTGCCCACAACTCCACACCACATCCTTTTGCGTCTGTATATGTATGTGTGTGTGGGGACCAAAGGTTCCTGATATTTTGACATTGTGGGGACCATTTTTTCGGTCCCTAAAAGGGAAACTGCAAATAATCTGTGACTATAAAAAAAACGAATAATGCCAAAAATCTTGTGTTTTGCTCGATTACTTATGGTTAAGGTTAGGGCTGGGTAGGGGTTAGGGGTGTTATTGTTAGGATTATGGATTTGCCCATAGAAATGAATGGAGTGAGTACAGGTCTGTGTGTGTGCGTGTTCCTTCTTCCTGTGTCATGTGGGGTTTCCCTCTGTACTCTGGGTTTCTTTCCGCGTGACTGGCACCCTGTCCAGGGTGTCTCCCTGCCTATAGTGTCACGTCATGCTTGAGAGAGTGTGCATCTTTTCCGCAACCCTCTCCAGGATAAGCGGTGGGAAGATGGACCGATGAGTACCTATGAGGGGGGGCTGCTGGGAATTGAACCAACAACCTCTAGATAAGGATCCAATTTCTCTGACTGATAAAACAGTCCCCCTCACAGAAACAGGCATCGACTTCAAAACAAAGACTCAAATTTAATGGCTTTTAAATTTGCTTAAAACAAGCACCTCAGACAGTTTCCAATTAGACTAACAACAGGGGAGCAGATTTCACACTGTTCTGAAAAGTAAACACTTTAGAGATCTGCTTACAAATATCGAATTCAAAAATATACATTGACAGCAAACATGGTATCAAGAAATCTAAGTACGAAAGCATTATCCTTCTGTCACCGAAGAGTCTAAATTAAAAAGATTCTTAAATCAAACTACTGGTTGCATCATCGGAACTGTACTACAATATAATGTGCTGCACATCAGGACACTCGTATTCAGACATTTGGACTGAAATACATGCTACTGCAGAGTCTTGCATTTTCATGATTAAATTATAAAGTGCAGACTGAGCATGCTCACAATGGCTCTCGGGCATATTCTTGAAAAAAAAACATTGAAGCTGTAGGTTAAAAGAATTCATAGTCTGAAATTGCATTATGTCCGCATTCACTTCTTGTGCAAATAACACAGCCAAGTTTCCTTAGGGGTAGGGGGGGGGGCATGGACGAGGGTGGGTAAAGTGATCGTCCATTTCGCGATGTGACACACTGTCAGCCGGCTGGTGGGACGCCAGAGAAGGACAGGACTGCTGCACTCACACTGAGAAGATGGGGGCAGTTAGGGGGAGGATGGTGAGGTCTGTGCAGACTGTCAGTACAACGCAGGCGTAAATCAATGAGAATCATCCAGATTGACCACAATGTCACCACAGGGACAACAGCTGTCCTTGGCTTTTAACCAATCAGATACATGCCACTGCAGATGACAGCAAATTAGTGGTGATTCAGGAGATGTAAGGAGTGTAGTGCCCTGTTGTGCCGCTAAAGTTAACTGATTGAATGTTTACGCTGAGCATAACCTGCAGACCTGTAGAAAAAACATGATTCATTGATTTTAAATTACTCATATCAACTTAACTACAAGGCAAAGCAAAACACTGTCTGCAGGAATAATATGCTGATGGCATTCTGTAAGTTATAAATGCATGGAGACCGTGAAACTCCACAATGAGGGTCCAGCTTTTCCACCGGCAAG
>JABFEB020000008.1:6389793-6399907 GCA_019775895.2 Stomatorhinus ivindoensis | reverse complement strand
CCCCCCCCCCCCCCCCCCCCCCCCCCCCCCCCCCCCCCCCCCCCCCCCCCCGGGACGGGACACGCACTGATGCTGCAGGACTCTGGCCGGGTGAGTGCTGAAGCAGCTGGCTCATTCTGTCTCGGATTTACAGACAACCACCGACATACTGCCGTCGAACCCCAACAGCGAGAGGGATTCTGTGACACCTCCACTGCCGTCATCCCAGCGAGTCCTGCGCAGACACGGGCACGCCGGCATGTGGGCACAGCCCTCGTTTTATCCATTAAAACCCCTGCACTGTGGTCGACCACCGGTTCGAAAGACTGCCCATAATAAATACAGTATTTTGCTGCCGTGTGATGGTCACGCTTTTCACCCGTCACTGTAACTGGAACCCATTTAAGGCCAACGGGAAGAAAGAAGCGGAAACGTGGAGTTGAGGAGGAAGACCCAGAAACAGCAGGTGGCTGAAGCGGTCGGCACGCTGTCCGGCACGGCGCCCGAGCTCATTCTCCTATTGGCCCTGGACTGACTGAAGGAGCAAACGGGTCATAACGAGCAGCTGGGCCTGTAGCTCTTATTAAATGAATCACCAGCAAACAAAACCAGATTATTAAGCGGAGCCGAAAATGAGGGGAGGCTGGGGTCTGATCTTCCCTGTTCTGACGACAGAATTCAGTCCAGAGCCCCCTAAGCGAGACCCAAGCACAGCGATCACTGCTTTGCATTCGCTCCTTGTTTTTAGTCCCAGGAAAATTGGAGGGAGACGCACATGAGACTGATTGCACAATCGACAAATCAATTCAGCTCTCTGAAGGCTGCTTGGATGTAAAGGAATTCTGGGTAGAGGGCAGAAAACAGAAAAGCACTTCCACAAATATTCTTGGGAAGAAAAAATACATGTGTGCGCGCGCACACACACACACACACACACACACACACACACACACAAAATACAACTCCAGACTTCCTTCAGATGGGATTGTTTCTTAGAGGTCATCTCAGACCAACCGTGCAGAACCAGGCTCAGTAGCAGATGGAAATGCATCTTAGGTTTCACTTTCACGTGTGCAGAGGAGTTAGTGTGTTCGGCAGGGGAAGGAAGACGCTGAAGGATGTGCTGCTGAGAATCCCAGCATCCTAGGCCCCACCCCCTTGCAAAAGGTACGTACATAACGACCCCCAGTGACAGACCCCCAGTGACAGACCAGCCAGATGGCGGCTGGTCATCTGCAGCACATGGGACTGTTCTACACACCTGCAAACATCTGCGGTAATGGAGAGCTGTCAGCAGCTTGCAGGTTATACAGCTGCAAATATGAACCTACACACCTACAGAGACACACACACACACACACACACACACCTTTTTTTTTTTTTAGATGTCAGTGCTAAAAAAAAAAAAAAAAACTATGGAAAGATTTTTAGAAAACATTACAGTACTGTGACACCAAAGCACACGATTAAAAACTACATTTTATTATGTCATTTATTAAATCAACTTACAGTACGTTCTTGAAATACACTTTCTATACACAATACTTTTAGCCATACGTTTTTTGCATATTTAATTTGTTATTGTCTATTTCAATGTTGCTCAAAACAAATGCATCTAAGTTACAATCTGAAAAATCCCGGTGTTCTGACACAAAATTGTCACAATGATTATACCCATGTATGACAAAAGACCTTTTAGCTGTAAGTTTCAAATTCCTGTTTTGTTTAACAAAAGAAAACAGTCAGCACCATAATATCTATATAGATAGTGGCCACTTATGCACCAAATACTTGTGCAATTAAACAGATGTACAGTACATGTAATATTAAAGAATATTGGCACTACATCGCCGGAATGAAGAAAACGACAACAGCTACTGTAGAGAAGATACATTTCAGTATTAAATAATAACAGCAAAACACAAGGAGCAGAAGATCACACAAGCACCAGAAGATCACACCAGAAAAACACAACGTTCAGACACAGAGTGCGCTGCTCCAAGTTTGACACGCCGCTTCCACAGTAGTGAATTTTGTCTAGCACCACTTCAGCTGGGGACCCCGCCGGAGACGGGCGATCCCACACGGAAGATGAAATCATTCACACTTACAACTCATCTTTTGATTTCTTTTTTTGTTTCCCTGCTCGTCCAGAATCTGTCATCGGCATTGATAGTAGTGAGGCTCAAGCCTTCGTCCATGGTTACTTTGACGAGCTGCTGCTGATGGAACCCAAACTTCTGCATGTGTCACACCGACGCCTCTGCACATGCCGTTACACACAGGCACCCCCCCGATGTGAACGCCCCCCCCCTAACTATATAACGCATGTTTGCGTGTCGCCACTTGGGGGCTGGGAGCTACATTGACATATTTACTAACTCAGCAGAAAATGAAGAAACCAGCTTTGCATTACAAATGTCTGCATTTCCAGCCACTGAGTAATCGCCTTGCTGATGCTTTTACAACAGATATGTTGACAGAGCCATCTCGCAGAGCACTTCCATCTGTTACTGTCGAGCACCTGGACTGAGAGCAGCTCACTGAACACCGAGGAGGGTGGTATTCCAGACGCTGGTGGTCTGCATGCCCGCTTGTGTTGATACATGAGGATTTGAGAAGCTCCAATGAAGAATGGCCATTAAAGCCCAATTCTTCAACCTTCTGACAGGACATGCTGTCCTCAGATTAGTGTCACCCCCTTTCTTTGGCCACAACAGCTGATTAATGCACTTATTTTCTACCCAGCCAAAGACGTTGGGTGCAGCTAAGCTTCCTGATGGGGATATTTAACTGGGAACAGGGAAGTCTCTCTCAGTGTAACGGCTATACTAAAGCATGCAACATTCATTATGCTAATAACTCGTCAATAACTGCCAGAAGTTATTCTACAAAAACACTGCTCAGATACACAAGGTTACTGCAAGCTGTTCTGCTGTTCGTTTAAAGTAACTGTAACTAGTAACGATTTGAACCACTGAAAAAAGTGGTTAAGTTCTGTGAAGCTTTGGTTATTTTCCTTGGTTTGGTCCCCCTGTGTTTTTAATTAGATGAATTTTGAAATTTATCATACATATGCTGAAGAACTAAAAAAGAATAATTTAAATACATATATGACCACAAACACCACATAGTTTTTTCCATAAATGAACTAGATCCAAGGAAATTTTCTCCATAACACTTTTCTTTTTCTAGTTTTTCTTTAGCAATCAGATTTGGTCTTTTGCAGTGGTGTTCCATGAGTACCAAATGTAATATAATGATACCGAACAGGCCTTATGACATGTTTGTTTAATACGATCCCATTGGCATTCACCACTGTATTGATACTGAGGGACCAGTGAGAAGAGAAGCCGGCGCATGCAGAGAGCAGTTTGGAACAAGACCGGCAACCTCAGGCCTAGAGGAAGGTGCGAGACGGCAGCACGACGTCAAACAAAACGGGCTGCAGACTCGCACGAGGCTGACATCCTGGGGTTGGCAAGTCGGCTCCCGCAGGGCTGGGAAAGGCAACCAAAGTCTTCACAGCGGCACTACCGACATGACCCCCACGTTCGCAGAAATGAGATGTGCTACATATTGTTTTCATGAGGTTTCCAGAAGGCTCTGTGCCCCGAGGTCACCACGGGTGCCAGATGCCCGTTTCTTCGATAGTATGATTTTCGGCGAACGGAAGCACGTCTTCGCATTTTTAAATAACAATGGCAACAATGACAGAGCAAAATAAACACACAAATGAGGACGACGAGCGGGGAACTTAAATGAAAAGCTGCCGCATTCTGGCCCACCAGCCAGCCAGTGGCTTGTGAAAGGCAGACAGCCAGCCAACAACGCCGGAGTGAACCGCTTGGGAACGGGCTTATGGAAGATCACCTCTTCAAGGCACTCAATTTTGGTTGTTCAGCAAAACAAAACGAACGAAACTGGAAAAAAAATATATATATAAAACTAACGTTCAAGTCATCATAAAAAACGGTAAGCTTAGAATTCCACTTTTACGCCACCATTTTAGATGTTTTCTAAAATTGAAGTCACGATTTTTTAAAAACAGCTTATTAATAAATGACAGTAACAAAAACAATAGAATCCCAACAGCGGCGCTGTCCAATCCACTCGCGTCATTAACTATTCACGGGCATTTTGTTTGCATAAAAGTCCCTGCAGGTCTGACAGCACCTTTGGTACCAGCGCATGTCCTGGCACAGGTTCTTCTCCCGGACGACCCGGCAGTACACGGCCCACTGGTCCCCCGCGCACTTGTACGTCAGGGCAGCTGCAGGCAAAAATGAGTTGATGTCAGTGTGTTCTGAAGACTTCCTGCTTACAGCGTTCGATTTTAAGATTAAACAACTTGTTTAAAGTGTTCAGACCTCTACTGCGTCGGAAAGTTCACTTTATCAGATTTTGTATGTTTCAAAGTTAGCTGCCATATTATAAAACGTACAAACTGGAGCCGATTAAGAATAACTGCCTTCAGAAGCGAGTTTACCCAGTCTAGGAGAAGTGATGGTGTTGACGTTAACTTTTTCGTTGCACGCCCCCTGGTGGCACTGCCTGTAAGCCGGTGGCTTCAGAACTCCCGCACAGTCGCTGCCATGGCGTCCAGTCACTCTGTGCATACACTGGACAACCCTGGACTGCAGGCCCCGTCCACAAGATGAAGAGCACTGAAATATCCCAATAGAAAACATGTCAGCACTGACCTAAGGCAGTGTTTCCCGACCCTGTCCTGGGGGAACCCTGGACAGTCCATGTTTTTGCTCCCTCCCAGCTTCCAGCCAATCAGTAACACCAAATACCTGGTACAGGTGTGATGGGAACTGAGAGAAAGCAAAAACGTGGACTGTCCGGGGTTCCCCGAGGACTGGGTTGGGAAACACAGCTCTAAGGCATTCACATTGCCCCACAGGAGGCTGTAGAATTAGGTTTATTCCTCTCAGTTTTATATTTTTAGATGGACTAGTGAGGACCAGAATGTTTAACTCCTAAAGGGTGTGACCCACAGTCTTACAGACAAAAGAAGCAGATGAGAGAGAGACAATCTGTAATATGGTAAAAAATTACAGAGTCTACAGAACATTTTTCTGATAAATTTTAATGACATTTAAAACTTTGGGCCAAGGGAAAAACTTGCAGTTTAACCAACTTTCAGCAAAATGTTGGACAGAGGCAACAGCCCTTAACAGAGTAATGACCAAGTGCTTTTAACGGCCGTTAATGACCGAGCGGCTATCGGCCCTGCTCGTTTGACTGGCTGACAGAGCCAACCGCAGCAGCTGCAGCTACTAATCTGTGGTTGGTCAATTAGGCTACTGTCCACCAGTAGGAGGACTTTTAACATGGAGGTGAAGCCTACGGGAGGAAGCCAATCAGCAGGACTCGGACACATGGGAACGCATTTTGTTTCCATGGATAAAATCATAAAACACAAAAGTTCCCATCTGTGTAATTCATCCGGCTGTTCACCTCCCTTTCAGCTAGGCCCTGATGCCACTAATTCATTATTCCATAAATTAAACTTATTCTGACATCCATGGCCAGGTACCAACACCTAATGCATATATATTAACCACATACATATATTTATTTACATTTTTCAAAAACCCGGATTAAGATCTCTTGCTGAATATTAGTTGTTAAACTGATATTTGAGCCTATTAAATATTTTATATGAGGATTTTTCCCTCTCTTCCTGTTAAAATGAGCAGGCCACCACCAGTGCATATAAACAATGGGATGACAGGTCAGCCGGGGCGTGTAAACGATTTACTGTCCCACTGCCCAAGTTGGTTTTGCGAAACCCTTGAGATTAGCGATCACATCTGTTACCCTGCCTCTCCTAAGCATTCGATTTATCCTGGCCGTCGCAGCAATAAGGTCACGCTGATAAATTCATGCAACTCCATGCGGGCCCTCACCAAGGGGGGCCCTCGCATGCCATGCGACCAGGCCAGGCCGTGCATAATGTGCCGTTTTCCCAACAAGGAATAAAGGCAGAGTTGCCGGTTCGAGTTGCAGCGGGCCCCTTCAGCTGCACCCTTGAGAAGGGCTCTTAACACGAATACCCGGGTCCAACGGCCAGCTGCATAAACTGGCAAAATCCCATGTGACTCTGGATAAAACGATCAGCGCAGAAAAAGGGGGAAAAAAAACAACAAGAAAAAGACAAGCAGTTATTCCACGGTTAAGTTTTCCCCGAGTCGAATTCCAGAGCTTCAAGAACGTTGCTTTCCGATGCACGGAGACTGGTAACATCAGCCCAAAAGCTCCACGAGGGCCCAAAAGCCCCACGAGGGCCCACAAAGTTCCTACTGGCCCTTTGACAGCAACTAGTCCATCCAGGCGTCCATTCTGCAGAATCCTGCTGTGGGATTCTGTGCCAATGGCATCTCTGATAACAAGACGACCTTTTCAAATTCCCTTAGGCCCAACGTAGCCAGGGACCACCCACAAACCTGACCGTGCCCCCCCCCCCCCCAAAGATGGCTATCTACACCAACGCCGAGGAACGCGGGTCACGTCTCGTCAAGCGGATTTTCCGGTGGGGTCCCGACAGGCTGGCGCTGGATCCCACCGTGCCTTAGTAACGCCTTCAGTACGAGTCGGTGGGCACAGGGGAACATCAAGAGCGCAATGCCAGAGCTCCAGAGGGACCAAACCCGAGAACAGGGAAGGTATCCCCCTTCCACCGCAGCCGACAGTCCTAACGAGCGCTATTGGGAAAAGCCGTCCCACGTAACCTTAGCTTAAACATAACTGCGGTCCGCACTGCGCACCATGGCTGCGATTAAGCAGCACGCATAAGTGATTAGCCATGCCCGTGTCCACCGGGACAGCGGGTAGATCTAATCTCAGCGCTGACCTTGGGTCCTCCTCTCTATTCAGCTCCCCCAGCTCTGAGATTTTCAGGGACTTCTTACAGTTTCCGACCACGATATGAATGGATGGCCGCAATGAACGCACCCCACCCCCCATCCTGGGAGAGATACCGGGAGATGGAGTGATTCATTATTTCACCGGAGGTGAGCAGAGCTGACAAAGATTAGATTAGCTTGTTGATACGTTATTCTCGTTCATTGGAAACAAATTATCTGTCACCTGGAAGGCTAGCATTATATACATATATATTTTTTAATAAATGGCATGCTCAATTATTAAACGCGAATCTGCTTATCTAAATGTCATTTTAATGTGTTTTAATAAACTTATCCTTCAGTGTTATAGCTGTTAAATCCATCATCAGTGCTACCTTGCCCTGAGGGTCTTGTGATTGAAACTAAATACAAAAACTTAAACGAGTTTAGAAAATTAACAACGCCACGTGACCAGGGTCCCCGGATGACGGAAAGCACATATTCGCTCTGGAAACCTCTGGAGAGCAGCTCAGACGGTTCTGAGGCTGATGTGAAGCACTACTCGGGGTGGATGGGTCCAAATCTTTCGGAAGCACATCAGGAATGAAAAACGGACGGGCTCCGAAGCGACGGTGCCCTGTGACGTCACTAAAGCCTCATGATAAAGTGCAACACGGCCGACGTTGTGGTTCGGCTGTTCCTCTAACACCGAAACAGAAAAGGAGTTAACAATGATATCATTCCGAAACTCTCGCCTATGGGTGGTTCTGCCTGCTGGTTGCGAGTTTCAGCGGCGCCGCTTACTGGTGATCGGTGGCAGTCACACCTCTCGCAGCCCCTTTAGAGGCTATCTGTGATTTGCAGGCAGATGACACAATGCTGTACGATTACTGCCAGCTAATCCCCTTGAAACGGGGCAGTCCCAGAGTCCCCGAGCAGGGTTTCTTTGCTCCTTTCATTGGAGTGTGACTCCACCAACCATTAGCGCAAAGTTACGATGGGGGAGGGGGGGGTCACAGATAATGAAGAGCAGCCGGCTCGGACTCCAGCCGCTTTTAGGATCTATTTGGAGCGCTGAACGTCCCTCGTCGGTCTCAAACACAAAACAGAGGCGACTCAGAAATACACAGCGGAACAACACGGCCATGACCTCCGACAACTGGGCCTGAAAGACCGATAAGGGGCCGTTTCATGTTGTAGAACAATGTTTCCCAATCCGGCCCTCGGGGACCCGCAGACGGTCCACATTTTTGCTCCCTCCCAGCATTCTCCAGCTGAGAAGGATGATTGCGCAGCCTCATTTCATGAAGCTGCACTGCTGGGAACTGGGAGAGAGCAAAAACATGGACTGGATGTGGACTGGACTGGGAAACATTGCTATAGAGTGAGCCTCGTGATTGGCACTCAGGACAAGCTCGCGGCGGCAGAGAGACGCAGGGTTCACGCACGGTCACAGCAGGGCTATAGCCTCATGGCGTAGGTAAGACTAAGTCACCTTGTGCCACCCCCAGCGTCATGCATCTGGGCCGTGCAGCGGAGCCATCATTGGTTACAACGACTAAAACAGATGTGGCCCCACAGCCCTTGGAAAACCCACCTCCTGCAGAGGAGCCCAAGGGGAATACGCCCCCCCCTCCCCAGCTGAGCAAGAGGATTTCACAGCGAGCGGTGACGACGACCCGGGACTCACGAAAGACGTTTGTTTCTTGGAAGCCATGAAATGCGATGGTGAATCGCAGGAGACAATGCATGCAGGAAACGGCGCTCCCCACGTTGCCAAGTAACACGCCTGCCACACAGCCGCGCTGCAGAGGACGCAGTGACGCAGCACTTAAACCAAGTCACAGACTGACATTAGGATTTAAACACAAAGTGACCACTTCATACACCGGTGCAATAAAGAGTTATCACAAATATTTCACATCGGTGTTATTTTGAAGATTCACATGCAGCCTCAAAAATGAAACGGAGCCAGAAGTGCGTCAATTTTACAAAAACGGTAACCAACTCCACACTTTTTGCTTTGAACCTGCAGCTTCAATCTGCAATCTCCGGAAGCTACCGAAAGCTAAAATTAGCATGATGTAATTAACCAATCTGCTTAGAGGGTGTCAGCGACCAGGTGTGCGTGGGAATGTTCCCCGGGCTACTCTCCGTGTGATTCGGGACCTTCTGCCCTCACGGCCAGATGGAGAGAAAGGCTATCGAGTTTCGCCAGGAAGGTCAGACAATGTCATGCCAATCAGAGTCGGTAACGAGGGAGCAGACAGTCGCCCCTCACCATCCGCTTACAGAACACGGGGAAACGCGGCGACCATTCCCCACGCCGTTAACTGTTAGAGGAGCACAATGGCAGCCTTCATTGATGCTTAGTGGGTTCGGAGCCTGGAGCCTGGTTCAGACTTTCACAAACAAAAAAAAAAAGTTACCCAAGACCCCCAGACATCAGCCATGCTGATCCACGTGTCGTGCAGGAAGAGGGAGGGGCCAGGCAACCGGCAGTCGGCACGGCAACGAGCTCTGACTTTCATTAAGACACCGAAGTCAAAAAGCCACTTTAAGGATCTGATATGCATCAGACTGGAGTCCCACCCACTCCTAAAAAATAAACAAAGAGTCATCTGCAATATAGGCCCTTCCATAGCATGTTAATGCTGCCTAGCGGGAACGTCCCTAATTCCGCAGTGGAGATAATTAGTCAAAAATGCCCACGCCAGACGTGGCACCATCTTGGCCAGAGAAAACTGTGTGGAAATGAATCCAGGCAGCAAAAACATCTGGCCAGCTGGAATTCCTTATTACATAACCCTGTGTGTTTTTCCTTAAATCCAGATTAATGAAACGAAAACAAAAAAAAAAACATAAAAATGATGTAATGCCTTTACGACGATGGCTGGAGAGATAAGGACACCTCCAGGAGGACCCTGCTCCTCAAAGTCATGACATCATCCGTGTGCATGTTCAGTGACATGGGAAAGTCTCAGGGCCTTTGTCGCAGTTAGGATTAGGGTTATGCCAACAGAAATGAATGGAGAGTCCCCACAATGATGGGTATATAGGAGCTGTGTGTGTGTGTGTGTGTGTGTGTGTGTGTGTCTGTGTGCGTTCGCTCGGCCACAGTGCCGCACCTTTGACCACTCCCCAGTTTTCCACTCATAGCACCTGGAGTGATCCTCGCAAACCTCCTCCTCGGGGGGGCGGGGGGCCGCGTCACACCTGCCATGTAGATTGGCGCAGGTGACGGCGCGCCTGCGGATGCCCCGGCCGCAGTCCGACGAGCA
>JABFEB020000008.1:6356836-6367814 GCA_019775895.2 Stomatorhinus ivindoensis | reverse complement strand
GAGGGGAGCGGCGGAGGCAGCGAGTGAAGCTGTCAGGCGGCCGCTGAGGCTCGCATGCGTAACCCATCAGGCGGGCCGCGAGCCGCGCGCCACACGTCCGCTGGATCGGACTTGTTCAGAATAAACACGGAAAGGGGGTTCGCAGAATCCTCCGCCGTATCTGCGACTCCTAACAGGGGGTTAGGGACGGCGTCGCACCCGGGGCCGGACACTCACCGTCATTTACCACGGCCGTCCACACGGCGGCCTTCCTCTTGGCGGCCTGCCGCTCCGGAGCCTGGCACTGCTGGTCCCGGAAAGTGGGCAGGCCCTTGGCACAGGGGGGGGCCTCGCAGGGCTTGTGCTCCACGCTGGCTTTTGGGCAGTGTCGCCCCCCTGGCCCCGGCCTGCGGGAAGAGCGGCGGCAAGCCTCGTCTCTGCTTAGTGAACCGGCGCGCGGCCCTCCCACTGCTGCGGGAAAAGTCTCACCCCCCCCACCCCCCCCAAACACGTTCGATGACCCACTGAAGCACCATTATGAAAAGCAAAACAGTGAGCAGGTTTCCGCCCTGGTCATACAGTTACCAGCTGCATCCTTTTCAGTCGTTACTGTTTTTGGCGTTTTCATGCTATTTATTTTTAACAGCCCTGTCTTTGGCCTGTGTACTCAGAGATGCCTGCCCCCCCCCCCCCGCCCAGAGACACAGCAACAGACAGGCAGGTACCTGGCCTGCGGTCAGCTGGCGGAGATTTACTGCCCGCACCGGGGTTGAAGTGGGGGAGGGGGGAAGAATGCTTTAAAAACATCTTCGCCGCCAAAACAAATCATAAAAATTTATTCTGAATTTTTTTGGCCACATTTGTTACAGTGCCTCCTCCTGGGATGCGATGGAAGTGCACTACTGCTTTTTGCAGCTGGGCACTTGAGAGATTCAGGGACTCCGTAGCTAAGGTCAGTAGAACATGGTGGATTATTCAGTCTAGTAAAAGAAGATAACCGCAAATGATTATATTAATAATTATTAGATCATTATGAATTTCGATATTTCTCATGAAGATTATAATGATGATTGTCAGTTGTTACGATTATGATGCTGATTATGATCAGAATGATGATTACGATGATAGTAATAGTGATGGATATGGTAATCTGGTAATTATCCTGATGACTGGGAAAGTTATAAAGATGATGATGAAGATGGTGGTACGACGTGGAGGCGAGGTTCCGACTTACGGAGGGTTGTCGCACTTCCTCTGGCGGAAGCGGACCCCAGTGCCGCAGGTTCGACTACACATGCTCCAGGAGCCCCAGGGGCCCCAGTCCCCGTCCAGGTGCTGCGGGATGGGGGTCTTGCTGACGCAGTCTCCTGCCCTGCACCACTAAAAGCAACACCAGCCATGAGAGGAGCGCCCCCTGCAGGAGCTGGCCGGGCACTGCGCTGGCAAACGGCACCCTGATGGACAGCTTAAACACAAGGAGCTCTCTGAGAGTCACGCTCCAAACCCCACATTCAAGGCCCCGAAGCTACCATCAAAGACTCTGGGCCAAAGACCCAGCGCGCCGCAGAGCAGGACAGACGGGAGAGCTTACCACACAAGACAGACCAGAAAAGTCTCTCCAACCACATCAATGTTCCATACAGCTGAAGATGTATTTCTGACAAAAGTAAGAGGTGAACAGTAATATTTACACCTCAGGCTGCTTCTAGATGCCTCCTGCTCTCACCTTGTCGGCTCCGCACTCCGTCCCATCCAGGGGGGGGTCTAATTTGGTTTTGCAGGTAGTGTCTCCTTCCACAAGGCACCACAAGCCAGCGCACATCAGGTGCTGTAATACAAATGGGGGGGGGGGGGGGGACTCATTAATCCCTGAAATGACCCAAAAATTCAGGGCAAGCATGTCCCCCTCCAGACACACAAAATAACAGGCTATCATCACATTGTGGGGAGACAGACACACACACACACGCATCCATCCATATATACATGCACATAGACACACACACACACACACACACACACATCCATCCATCCATATATACATGCACATAGACACACACACACACATCCATCCATATATACATGCACATAGACACACACATACAGATCCATTCAGACAGACATATATATACACACACACACACACACACATGCATGCATGCAATGATGAATCTCCTGAGGCAGGGGGAGTCTCTCTACATGATGATACCTTTTTACTGCCCTTAGTGGAAATCTGGTGGCTTTACTGCTCTAGAGGCCTCTGGCTTTTTCAGACACTGCAGAGCACGCCATTTACTGCGGCTCGTCGTGCCTTTAGCCCGCATTATAAAGCTGTCAGCAGGATGGCTCTTAAAGGTGCGCTGGTCTGGCACGGGCTTGCCGAACGCCATACCTAGGGCTGGGCGTGGTGCCATCGGAGTGCGTCGCGATATCGCCAACACGAGCGCCCGTTTGAAGTTCTGCAGGCCGTGGTAAAAAGCTCGGCGGCACATGAGATGGATCCACCCTGCTTTTCTTGGACCCCTGTGCACACGTGTCACACAGACAGACTCTGGCCGACCGCAGCGCCTGATGACAAGAATGGCGTCTGGCCGAGGAGCTGCGGCCTCCTCTGCGTCACGGTCAGGGAACTGGCGTGTTCTGTGACCGTGACCCGCAATCCGCACACTCGTCCGGGCCATTTTACAGGCTCAGTGCTTGAGTCAGTTATTTTAATTGCAAACCTTTCTATAAAACCAGTTTGGAACAACCAGTTTCTAAAAACACATGACATGATCACACTATTGCGTCACTCATTCACTCACCCCTTGAAATGTGACTGAAATAATGTTTCAAAAACACTTGGATATTTCCGGAACCCTCCAGTAACAACTGGGATGAGCATGGAGCAGATGGACTAAAGAGACAGATGCAACTATAAAATGGTTTAAGCTTTTGGTTTCAATGCAGAAGCAAATGTCCTACAAGATCAGGACCCCCCCCCACCCCCCCACTTTTTCACCACTTTCAGCTGCCCCATCTGGCCAGGATTGTATCACTCTGACCTGCTGCTGGGCGGGGGCTCATGGGAGTTTTATTTACACAAATTTAATTTACACATGTTCTGCAGGGAGAAGGAAAAATTGTTGGTTCGTAGATATAACCAATCATATTGTACAGGAGGAGGGGTTCAAGCAACTAGAGAAGGCAAAACCAACCAATCAAATGTCTTGGCACTGTCTCCTCAATTTGCATGGACCCACCTCCTCTACAATGTGATTGGCTATCCCTCTGAAATCAATCACTTTTTCGTTCTGTCCTCAGAATTTTTTTTTTGTACGTAAAACTGAAATGCTGGGGTGGAGCACATCCAACCGATCACAAGAGGGAACTTGCTACTGTTCGCTTTTGTGAGCAAGGCTGAATGGGGAGAAACGCACTGAAGACAAATCGTGTCACGCTCGCCCCTGGCTGGCCACCGGAAACCAATTAGCAAGCCTGCCGCCCCCAAGGACACGTTAGCTTGGCAACTGGTCCCAGCATCGCTCACTGGATATTTATTTAAAATCATTTTATTGATCCCAGTAAGGAAATTCTCTTTTCACTGCCCTCCGTGGCACACAGTCATAGGAGCAATCTTGGCATCACAGGGGAGCCACCTGCAGAGGTAGCCATGGAGCCGGAGCTTAAGGGCCTCGCTCGAGGGCCCATAGACATGTGGCTATTCTGCCGATGCCAGGCTTGAACCGGTGACCTTCCCGTCACAGGCACTGAGGCTGCGCCACAAGCTGTAATCAAATGTTTCTCAAAGTTTATAATCAAATATTATAATCGGATGGCTTTCCCCACTGGACGACCAGTCTGTGAAGTGCTCCTGATGAGAAACATGCAGAGTTAGAAGTTTTGGCTGGTTATGAGGAACATGAGGGACAAGTTCTGCAGGTCTGGCAAGGAAGCTCACACTGATGCAGGGGACGTCCTGAACAAAAGGCCCACTGCGAGCCTGGACCCACACTACAGGGCTTCTGATAAAATCATAAAAAGTCCCCCTAATTTTCAAGGGTATATTCCACCATGGAAATGCATTACCAGCACACAATGGGAAAAGTGCATAATCAGGACATTAGACACGATTTAACATAAAAAATGGGGGGTGGGGTAATGTTAGCATCAATTAGCCAGCTGGTTAGCAAAGCACCCCGTTACAAACAGGGCAAAGCAGAGTGAGTTCAGGAGAAACTCCTACCTCCATGTCCTGGCAGAAGGTGGCGTTGATGCCAAATAAAATCTGGCACTGCTCATCGGCGCTGTAGTGCATGCCAGGCAGCTTCGGGGGCAGACGCACCATGTAGGGGCTGCGCGGGTCCATCCGCAGTAGGCACGCGCTGGCCTTGGACCTGCAAGCAGAGTGTCCCCGCGGGAGAATGTCCATCACCACCCCAGCACAGGAACCTGCTCTGCTCCTGTCACTAAGGATGCGCCCCCACTTCTCAGGAGTCTCCCAAGGGAACTGAGATCATTTCTCGACGGACAGCAGAAATAAGAATACCATGAGCATCTAACAAACAGCAGGAAGTGGCCGAGCTTCTCCGACATGGGCCTGTTTATTGCGCTTTTTTAACCGTCAAAGTGACGCATCTGGGAAAGTATTTTCAGTAAAGCTTCACTTAAAGCACCCGTGTTTAATGTGGTATAGATACCTCGATAATGCATTATAATGCATTCATAAAGTTTTATACAATATATAATGCATTATGATGACTGCTTTAAGTAAGATTCCTGTTACGACTCTGAACTCTGTACTCTGAATCCTGCCATCTTCCAGCATCTGAAATGGGTTTGGCAGCCATATCTCCGGGTTTATGTCAACGGCATGGCTTCAGTATCGAACAAAGACAAGGACAATCTGTCACACTTAATGCAACAGATGATGTCAAGAGCTCCGAAGAGGTAAAAAGTTAAAGGCAAACTGGAATAAGGAGGTAAAGGGCATCGTTTCGGCTCCATTGGGGACGTTAGGACCTCCAGCATAAGTAACGGAGATGACAATCTAAAGACGGCCGATATCAGTTACAAAGCTTTGGTCTCCGAGGACCGTAGCTTGCATTTCATAAGCTTAATTACATACAAAGCACAATCATCTTTTTTATTTTATAACATTCCAGTCTTTCGACAAACTCAAAATCTGGAAAAGGGACTTCCATTCTACTTCGTAATCACTAGAGTTGGGGCACTGATCAAGAATACATGAATAAGCACTCTGATCAGTGTGACGGAGATCCTTTACGTTAAGATGGACTTAATTATCATTTAAAAGCAGGATCTCTGTGTGCAGGACCTGTCAGTTCACGTGTAGGGAGGTGGTCATTATCCTGGTCTGCCAGGGGTGTGAAACGGCTGGGATATCCGAAAGCTTCAGGGAACATACCTCAGGATGGGTCCTTTCCATAATCTAATACCATCCGACTGACACCCAGGCATCTTCAGGTACCGACAAGGAGCCCCGTAAACTGGTTTTGCAACTAATTTCTCTCATGGAGCAAGAAGAGAGTTAGTAATGAAAAGGGCTTATCAACTTTAAAATATGAAAATCAGACAATTCGACTGGGACTAAGAATAGCAGTGAGAAATTAGCTATGGTAATGATCAATTTAGAAAGTTAAACTGAATCGTACTGAGAATTTTAATGGAGATGCGGATTCTCTGACGAAATACCAAACAGCAGGGTTTCGGTGCCTTGGACGATCAGACAGCTGTGGGTGATGATGATAATAACAACAACAATAATAATAACAATAATAATAATAATAATAATAATAATAAGTTAAAACATATTTATATAGTGAATAATAAAATGTACTGTAGTCATGCTGGCAGTCAGATTGTTTGGCTTCCGCCCTCAACATCCTACGATGATCAGGACTGACACGGAACCAGCTTAAGACGTCACCATCCCAGACCTTCACCAGCATCCCGGGGCCGATTCATGTACCCAGGAAGAGCACCGGTGCCTGATTCTGACGGTTCAGCCATGACGATCTGATCAATCAGGCGACCAGATCTCTTTATTGGCCTGCCGCGTTTCTCCCATCCCACCCCAGAGCCTCCCCCCCCCACACACACACACACACACACAAAGATACAAACCCAGTACAGGCAAGTGCCAGCAGACAGGGCTGCACGGTATCACATCTTGATTATATGCCACAAGCGCAATAATCTCCTCTTTTAAAGCGTGATGTGCATGCTGATCTGTGCCTTTCTTCAACACTACCTCAGTGCTCATCGCTTCCATGATTTACCAAAACAGTAGCACGTGGCACGCTCCGCTAACTGACTTTAATAAACATAAGGATACAGCAAATTTATAGAGACTACTGACTTTTGAGCGTCACAAAGCACCAATAATAATATTTTACCTGCACTTCTAATCTGCTTATCAAAGTAAACGTCTGCGTTGTACCGAAAAGCCCGAGTCCGGACAAACGCTTACGCCCATCATATAAAGCCCAGGTGATTATTCAGCATGCGGAATATAATCACGACGCAGCCCTGCCAGACGCTGCTGGGGAAACTGGCAACAGGGAACCGCCGTAGTGATGCCGGTCACTCTACCAAGCGCCAGGTGCCAAAAGCTGCAGAACGGCACCCCCCAGACGAGCCCCCTCCCCGCCTGGGTTTGCAGGTTCTACTGAGGACCAGGCGTACTGCCTCTAAACTGCTAACTTGCAGCAGGTCGGCGGCCGTTTCTCTCTCAGACGCGGCTACGGACGACGACGCAAGCGCTCTCCATGTTTTGTCACTCACGAAAGCGGCCCTCTCCCCCGCCTCACCTGAGGAAGTTCTCGAGGTCTTCGCGGCTGCAAGTGGACCAGGACAGGTCGCTGGGGTTCCTGCCCTTCACCCACTCCCCCGACATGATGTGCGAGTGTCCAGTGCAGGTGGCGTGGTCGTCGTCGTGACTCATGCCCATGCTGAGAGACAGAAGAAGGAGTCACACAGCCCCCCCGACTCCTGCCATGTGGATACAATTAGCCCCCCCACCCCAAACTCACACAAACCAACTGCGGAGGTCACATGACCCACGACACACAACATGGGGAGGGAATGTAAAAAGGGTTAAACACGGCTGCGGGGAGAGGACAGACCAGCATGTCGCTTTGGATAATTATGGCACAATTCTTCCAAAGCCATAACAGCAACTTCAGATAAAAGGATCTGGAGTTAGAATGCAGAGCGACAGTTCCCAGGTTACAGCAAGGAAAGGGGGGCAGGGGCTTTGGAGGAGCGCTCAGTGGGAACTTCACAAACCCACCGAAGATCCCAATACGTCAGGCCCATCCCACGATGCAGAACAGGTATAAGCCAAAGCTTCTGCAAGACCCAGATGGAAAACACAGCGCGACAGAACCGCGCGTCCATGATGTACCATGCTGAATATTGACGACCAGCTACGAAATCTTGGTGTACGGTTCAGCGGGTTAGGACGCTGTGTCTGTAATTTGAAAGTTGCTGGTTCAAAGCCAAGGGTCCACGCAGTAATTTCGCTGTTGGGTTCCTGAGCAAAGCTCGTTAAGTTACCCCGGGGACTAGCTGACCCCGTTTTCTCAGTTGTACATCAGTTTCGATAAAAATAACAGCTAAAGAAATATAATATAAATTAAACCAGCGATGTGAAGGAGCGCATTAAATACGCTACGCATGTGTGAGGTATATCACAGAACAATTTTAATTTAATTTGCATTTTAGTCTGCAGAGATCCAAGACAGGGGTGTTAAACTGCAGTCCTGGGGGGGCACAGTCCTGGGGGGCTGCAGCCCTGTGTAGCTTAGTTCTTTCCCTGTTCCACCACAAATGACTCAGCTCAAGATCATATTGTACAGGTTCAAATTGTACAAGATTCAAAATGTTGCATCAGGTGTGTAAAACAAGGGGAAACCCAAAAGTGTGCAGGGTTCCGGCCCCCCAGGACTGGAGTCTGACACCTGTGACCTAGGAGACCCGCATGTGTGGCGCCCTCCTCAGGCTAATCAGATTCCTGCACATCATTCTGCGGCAGCATCCACTGGGTCCGCATGACGTTTGCCTAGCTTGGCACCCATGAGCACTGGTGTCTTTTTCCAAATTATTGTTTCAAGTAAACTGCCTAGGTGTCAATCCTTCAGCTGCCTTTGCAAGGAGCCGTTTCAGAGCAGAAGGATTAAAACGTGGAGGTGAGGCTTCCATTGATTCCAGGCTGTAAGAAGTTCAAAGCTCACACATCAAAAGCTGTTAAACGGAAGATCTAAAACAACACAGTGGGTTTGGGTCCTTTCAGACGACCACGCACCAGGACAGGGCTGTCAGATACACTGCCTGATGACAAAGACAGTAGTTAATCCTTATGTTCAGGAAGTAGCACATTTTAGTGGAAATGTATCAGTAGAAAAAGTAACTAGTTAGCAGATCGTTTAGTTTGGAGGAGAGAGAGGCCAGGAACGCAAAGCCAGTTAAAAACAGAATTACAATCCAGGCACCCAGTGCCAGGCCAACAGAGCCCGGCCTCCCATGAGAAGCCTCATGTAGACAGTCGCAAGCAGCAGAGCAGGGAGACATAAAAGCCCCCCACCCTGTCAGTAAACAAACTCCTGTGCTTCACAGATCCATGCTGACATCAGCCTGGCTCTCATCTTCTTTAGTACGGACTCACTCAGAGAGTTTTTGGAAGTAGACATTAATATTTGTAATATGTGCACCATAATCCAAACATTAAAGGCCATAAGAGAAATATTAAATATAAAAGAAGCTTTAAAAAGTCATGACTGTAATTATTCGTTCCCTTTGCTGTTGAAAACCCAGTTATGCGCGTGAAAATTATCTCGGCAAGCCACAGACAAGGAGCAGCCTGTTTCTCGGGGTAATTACAGCGGTTCTGCTCCTGCGAGGTAACCCCAGTCTTTGAAGTTTCTTGTTTAGGTAGGAAATTTCAAGAAAAGCTCTTCACGGTGAAGGATGGGATGCATCAGAGCTGATCGGGACCAGAGGAGAAGCAGAGACTGGGAGTCGAGTCTCCGCAATTACCAGGAAATGGAAATGCGGAGGACAAGGCTCCGCCCCCCCCCCCCCGAGCCAAGGACGGCAGGGAGGGCCACGGTTTGACAGCCGCAATGGGAGGATGAGTGCATCTGTCAGCACCACACAGGAGTCTGCAGACAGGCCGGGTGGTACGGAGGGGGGCATTACTCAGAGTGACCCACCCACAGGGGTTTACAGCAAAGCCGTGGGTGCAACTGCTGGGGACCAGACCAAACTGGAAAATTCAGGTCTTACTACCAAATGGTGTGTGTTGTGTAAACCGAAAACTAACGGTGTTCACCATCAGCACAGACTGTGGGGGCGGGGATCTCACACTGGGAAATCCTCTCCTCAACTGGGAGGTGGAAGCTTTCATAAGCAGGATCACATTAAAGGATATGCGGTCACACACACACACGTATCTCCCCAAATCACCACGCGGAGCACCAGCGCAGAGCAGGACGGCAGAAAAACCCTAAGGAAATCCTAAAATGACCCCCCCCCCCCCATGGGGGGAATTCCTCAAATGAAGAGGGGTCGTGTCTGCCTTAAACTTTGAGGAAGGGAGACAGGCATCAGCACACAGTGTCATGCCCTCACGATCGCCGGTGGCGTGTAGAATAAAGGCAAGCGGGTCACGCTTGCTGGAGAGGTGCTTAAAGAAATGATGACAAAATGTTCCGCGTCTGAGATGCTGGAGTCGTCAGCAATGAAGATGGCTGCCCTGCATCACGCCACGTCCATGGACACTGTGTTACAGTACAGCAGGTCATTTAAATACTCAGCAGATGCTTTGATCCGAAGCAATTGAGAAAGCAGCACTGATCCCGCGACCAACCGAGTTGAAGATTCCAACAGTTAAACAGAACTTGGACCAACAACCTTCTGTCGTAGGGCAAGGCCTCCTAAATGAATGTGCCGCACACAGATAACACCCTCAGCACCTCACGTCTTAAAATGAACTGCCAGGAGGCTCTTGGGTTTCCCCTCTATGCCGGTTTTATGGAGTGAAGCTTTACGGAGCGCCTTTATGGTGCCACATGTGATCCATGCGGTGCTGGGTTTATGACCCCACCCTCTGTGAAAGGCTCCCGGCCAGCCTCACACTCAGCGCTATTCAAACGTGACACTGGCTGATTAAGTTACGGCGGGCGACCCGGGGTTCACGTGCGGGCAAGTGCCAGTGCTCGCCCCCAACACCGCCTCTCCCTTGGAGTCAGCCTCCTATTATCCATCACGCAGTAAAGTCTGTCTGCGTTACATGCGGGCCATGCTAATGGGATACCGCAAGAGGTTTTAAAGTGAAGCTGTTTAACAAATGACGGCTAATTTGGTAAACAGCTTCATAGGCCCACCAGTGAAAAACAAGGCAGTTCACCGATTTACAGACAAAAGGCCAAATGCTGAATTGAATAAATCGTGGAATTAAGCCACTTAAATGAAGCCAGTGACGTACAGATGCACCGGCTGCCAGGGCCAAAGGCTACCTGCACCCCAGGGGTGCGGCTTCAGTGGGGGTGCAGCTGATCCAGGCCGGGTTAGCGGTGGCTAACGGCAGCTAACGGCGGGACGGCTAAGGTGCTCGTCTCGAAAAAGGCTCTTTCCACCCCCCCACCAAACGGTCAATAAAATCAGCCGAGTGTCACGTTTCAAAGCGTCACGTCATATGAGAAGCAGGTATTACTTTTCTGCGGTACGGTATAAAAAAACGGAAAAACTGGAGAAGCAGACCAGTGATGTCGGAGAGGGGAGGGCCTCGGCGGGGAGCGGGATTGAGAGGAAAAGCTTTCCTGGGGGAGTCAGGTCGCGGGGAGTTTGCTTAATGGAGTGACCTTGGCACCAGCGGAGCAGTAGAAAGCGTCGAAGTGAGAAGGATGACCTGGCATCTTCCAAGATACTCCTCGGGTCCCAAACCTGACGATCCATGACCCCCCCCCCCCCCCCCCCCCCCCCCCCCCCCCCCCCC
>JABFEB020000008.1:6327251-6345863 GCA_019775895.2 Stomatorhinus ivindoensis | reverse complement strand
GCCGAGGGGAGATTGGATTAACACTGATTTCATCTGCAAATGGCCAACGTCCACCCATTTAGTTCAAAAAGACGAAGCTTTTACGGACTTCAGCGAGGTTCGTCCACTGTATCGGCTACACCCAGACCTCCAGGGGGAGGAAGGACATGGGCATGGAATGAAGAGCTACAACAGACTCTGGGTATACTCTTTGCATGTGTGCATTTATTGTGTGCATATTTTGTCTTTAAATATGACTTCTGGCAGAAATAAGGCTTGCCAATAATGAGCCATTCGCGCCAAGACCTCAGCCTCTAGAGTGTGCTGCCCCTCCCCTTCAGGTTGCCATGGCAACGGCATTCCCCTTAAGAGGGATGAGAAGGTCCGGAGACCTTCGCCATGAAGAGGACAGCCCTCCATGTCGTACCCCGACGCTAATGCCAATTATAAGGATGGCCCTACCGGCATGACAAACAGGACACTGATTTAATTCTGCCTGATAAACAAACAAGTCATGAAGCTTGGGTGATAATCTCTCCGCTAATTCGTTTCGACCATTGCTTGCACAAGTTAAACATGAGGTAATTCTGTGCTGTGAGACTTTACTCTCTAGTTTAAGCCAGTGAGTAAATAACTGACGGGTAGCAGGTTACGGCCACAGAATGTGTGCCTGTGAGCGTGTCCTTCCCGTGCGCACGGGTATCCACGGGTGCGTGTGTGCCTATGAGCGTGTCCTTCCCATGCGTGCGGGTGTCCAGGGCACGTGTGTGCCTGTGAGTGCATCCATCCCGTGCGTGTAGGTATCCACGGGCGCACCTGTGCCTGTGAGCGTGTCCTTTCCGTGCGTGCGGGTATCCCGGGCACATGTGTGTCTGCGAGCGCGTCCAACCACACATGCGGGTGTCCATGGTTGTATCTGCGGGCTCACCATGTTCATCACCGTCAGGATGAACCTCTGAGCCGCCTCGGGCCCGTGGTACGCCACCATGTCCGAGTCGGCCACCACCACCGTCTCCACGGTGTAGTCATCACCCCGCCGAATGGCGTTCCTGCGTTTTCGCCGGTCCTCCCATTCCTTGGTCTTCCTCTCCTTCTTCTTCCCTGCAAAACAACAGCCCCACCCCCAGCTAAATGGAGGAGAAAGGTACTGCAAGATTCCACCTGACACCTCTTAATGTGAAAATCGCACATAGCAAGACCCCTGAGACACAAATGCGGAGCACAGACCCAAGCAGCCAGAATGAGATTTCATACAGGGATTGTGGTTGTTCCAATGACAAGTCATTTTTTGAATCTTGAATGAGGGTCTGTGAACAATCAGGTGCTGATGGACGTCACACTCAGCCTTTCCACCCTGTAACCCCAGTAAAACCTAGAAACCCCTCCTCCATGCCCCGCTGGGCTGCTCCAGCCGCTTACAGTAGACTGCTCCCATCCTTTCCTGTTTCGCTACCGCTAGGCTAACACCCAAAAGCACACACTGGACCTTGGCTCTGTCGCCCTCCCACCTCTCCTTGTTCTCTCTCTTTCACTAATTTCTGAACGAGTGCCAGGCCTTGGGTTGTCACCACATGCATGGCGCACAATGAGCTCAATTAATCCTGGCCATCCCTGCTGTAATTACTCTGAAAGTCAGCATGAGGACTGAGCGTGAGCCCGGAATCTCGCTCTCCAAGTCGCCTCAAGTGCAAGAGGCTGTTTTTAAAGATTCCCATTCAACAAAGGAGCAGAGAGACAGGAAAAATCTCAAACCGCAGGGAAACAAAAAAATTTACAAGCAAATACCTGCAGCTACCCAAGTCAGCAGATCGATGATGGGTGACACAAGGTCGCCGGGCTATCAGTTCCAAACAAAAGTCATTTCTCCCACTGAGGATACTGAGCCCCACAGTACGTTGCAGGACAGGTGACAGGCCTATATTAAGTACATGAAACGAGTGAGGTAGTTCTGCTCAAGAAATCCTGAGAGAACATCTACTGTTCAAAGCCTTCATCCTCAACGACCGCAAGAGATCTTCTGGAGGGCGTCTTTGCTTGCGCTTCAGGTGATCCTAAACGTGTTAAATCAGAAGTCTAAGTCTAACATCACAGTCTAGCAGCCACTGGTGCCCATTAGGATCTAGGATTTGATCATTCTTAAGACGACAGTTCCACACGGATGGTGTAAAGGGATGTTTACAGATCTCCATAGGCTGACTCCCTCCAGGCTTCCCCCCCCAGCAAGTGTCTGAGAATGACCTGCCAGTCACCTCTGGCCAAAATCAAGCGATACCTGTCCTCAGATTCCCTCCGTGATCTCGACAGGTCGCTCTGAAAAAGGGATCCAATCAATTTGTGAGAGTTCGATCGAAGGAGTTTCTACTCAACACAGAAGCAACTTGGATCACTGTGACAGCGTCTAAAAAGGTGTAGGGCTGACACCGAGGTGACAGCCGTCTTCAAGCCAACCAACCACTGACACAGCGGGCAGGACAGACCAAGAGGTGCAGAAAAGGCCAGGCCGTAGGCACATGGACAGTGGGGAGAACAACAGAAAAAAAACCCCAGAGGACAGACAGCCATAACAGCTAACAACACACACTTCACCTAATAAGGGGGGACCACTCCGGGTGAAAATGTCACAGGCGTGCTTTGCTACCTTTCAGGAAAGCATCCAAGCCATGAACAGAACACATAAAGAAAATTACACCGGCTCTTAAATTCCGTTTCCTCAGGAGGTGCCTAGTTTATGGCGCCTTAGCTTCTCTGGTAGGACCCATACAGCACAAAGACTCCCTCTCTGTTCCAGGCCACCTCCCCTGACCACTTAACCAAATCCCATTGGCCGCTGTCGATCATGTGACAATCCACAGCAACTCTTTAGACCTTGGAGAACCACGCCATGAATTTCAGGGCAGCCCTACCTCCAAACGTGCGCCGGGATGCTGCATATCCCTCATGAAGAATATTCCAGAAGTCAGGTATTTTGGTAGAGTGGATTTTTTTTTTTTACTACTTTGAACCTAAATCCCCCAAGCAGCGAGGAGGGGGGGGGAGGGTACCAAAACCTGCTGGGAATGACTCCTCAGAACGAGTATGCGCCATTAAGGAACCGGAGGCTGCTGCCCAGCGGCGTCGCGTGGTCCAACATTTTTCACATTCCCATCTCATTCCAACGCAGACCACAGAAAAGTTTTAATCGCAGAGCCTGGCTCCAGACAGACCCCTCATTCCATACAAGCATGGGTGCTAATTATTAAGAGCAACATCTAGGGCTCTCTAATTCCGCAGGAAGCGCTTGGAACGTCCGCCAGGACTGCCATGCAGGGGATTAGAGGCATCCAATAAAAAGCATAAACCCATTAAGAGCCCCGTGCAGCCCCCTCTCCTGGGCCATGACCCCGACCCCAGCACACCTTGTACACCTTTTCCAGGAGACATTTTGATAACCAGTCACCCATGAACTCACACACAGATGCGAAAATCGTCCCAGTCACCCTCAGACTCCAATGCAATGGGCATTTTTGAACAAAACTCAGAAGGAAATTGAGTGCATGTGTGTTTTTTTTTGTTTTTTGTTTTTAAAAGCGGATGCCAACAGCTGTAATCCCAGCGAGCCAGTATTCGACCTGCACATCAGAGACCTGGCGTGACCCACGTTCAGTGCCCTGCGCTGGGAGCAGAAGCACCCTCTGCTGCACCGCACCCGTCCCGCCAGCCGACCATCCGGACCACTGATTTCCACTCGGGCCGGACCGGCCCATGCCACTCCACCAAGAGTGCTGGGACAGGCCGGGAGCAGACAGCGGAGCTCTGAAGTATTCAGGACATGAAGCTTTAATGGATATACAGTGTGTCTCAGTCAGCACGCCATTCCTCAAGGGAACACAGCAATTGGGGAAGGGGGGGGGGGGACGTCAAAACGCTCTTCTCATTGAGGTTTTTCAACAGGCCGCCGGGGGGGGGAAGCGGATGAGGGAGCAGGCAGGGGCCCATCAGTCCTAAGCAGACGTGAGTGTGGGGGTGGGGGGGTCCCCCCAGAGACACCAGGTGGTGGGACCCACAGAGCCCCCTGGCACCTGAAGCTCTGTCATCACCAGCAGCAGAAAGATAACATCCGCGTAAGGGTGGGGGGCTGTGGGGGCTGCAGGCCGGAACCAGGCCAAGGCAGCGGCCCGTCGGCATGAGGCAGCCGCCAGAACCTCATCGGGTTACCAGCGCTCTGTCCCTGTTCCGAGCCAGGTCCAGTTACAGCAGAAGTCCAAACTCTCTCCCAGATGCGAACACATGGAAAGAATTTATTTACACGGCCAGTCGAAAGTGCTGGTGGTCTTTCCTTCACAGGAATTATGTAATAATCCAGGTCACACTTCTCTCCAGGATGAAATTATACTTCATCACACTAGTAAGAGGAACAGACATTAAATAGATAGCAGCAGTTTACCCAACAAACAAAACATCCCCTCTGTGATTGGCTGAAGAATTCTTCTTTTTTTTTTCTTCTTTTTTTTTAAGTTCCAAGAGGAAAGAGACGGTGAGGGATGAGAGGTTTGGGTTCACAATAACGATGGCTGTCGCACGCTGTCTTTGCTCCCTTCTCGGTTCTTAAAAGAGCAGCACTTCAGATTTTGCACGAAAGTACAGTGACCTGGGAGATCTCCACCAAATTCTTTTACTGGTAAAAGCTTCCAGATGTCTCCACAACCTCGATGGCTGCAAGACTACAACTCCCACAATTCACCTGGAATGGTTCCTTTCTTTATGAAGAACAAAAATAAAAAATAAAAATCACAGCAGTCAGACAGCCCGAGAGCTTTGGCTCTCCTTGAGAAAATGGTGTGCTTGAAAAAATGAATTCCTCCTGGTTAGAAAAATCCAAAAGCTGGGATTTTTGGAGCGACATCACAGGGGGTGGAGAATTTGCTAAATGTCCATAGTTGTTAGATAGTAGAGAGGGCTGCTGCTTTTACTGTCAGGTAGCATTCATGCTAAGTTATAACAGGTTCCAGCAAGAAGCACGTTTTTTTTTTAAAAAAAAAAAAACAACTGAACAGCTGCCCTCCTTGAAGGGACAAACTTCAAAGGCAGGTTGCTGTGAAACCAAAGATGTATTAAACCGGCTGATCCAGGAGCAGGAGCTCATGGTGGAGACTGGGGGCCCGAAAGAGTTATAGAGAGCATGCAGAGAAACTGCAAGCATATAACATCCAAAGAAAAAAAAAAATAAAAATCACCTGCTACACCAACGTCCTGGAGGAAAATCACATGCATGAGTGAGCAGGCAGGCAGTATGCCTTTAGGATGCAAGCGTGTGAGGGAGGGGTCCTGACTGACCGCCAAAAGGTGGCTGGGGGGGGGGGGGGGGGCTCATTACCTTGAATGGTCTCACAGTGCTTTGTCATCTCTGTTTCCATGTGGGGGGGCCTGCTTCTGGGAGATCGCCGCTGGCGGACGACCCTATGCTCCACGCCAGCAAAAGTGCCAGAGATTGCCGTGGGTTCGATGAACATGCTGTCATGTTCCGTCTGCACCCATCCAGTCTGTGGGAAGATGGAAAACATAAAATAAAATCAGAGCATTAAGCCACCCCCCACACACACACGCAAAAAACATCACCCACGGTTTGTGTGCCGGGACCACCGTTCCATCAATCTGATGTCACCCCCCCATCCCCCACCAAGAAAAGGCTGTCAAAGTTTTAAAAAATCCATTCTGTTGGCCAGGCAATAACTCTGTAATCCATATATCCATCCTTCCTGATCAGGGTTGCAGGACGGCAGTAATAAAAAATATTATTTCTAAAACTGGGAAAATGTGAGTAAACACGAACTTAAAAAGAAAAATCAATATCTCTTGCAAGAAGTCAGAGAAACTCCAAAGAATCTCATACAGGCTGGTGTGTTTCCATCGATCTAAATCTCCCCAGAATCAGACACCATTAGTATGAAATGACCCTTTAACGGAAAGACACAGAGCAGAACCAGGAGTCCAGAGATGCCCTACTGACTGACTAGGACCTTCCATTACTAATTGGAGCTGCAAAACCCAACGTGCCTCTTTCCTGCACCTTGGGGCAGGCAAGCAGCAGGGGCCCCAGAGGGCCCCCAGGCAGGGATGGGGGTGAAGCACAAGGGGGGGCAGGGGGCAGAAAAGGGCCACCTTTATTCCTCCTTCATGAATAAACATCCTAATTTCTCTGAACAGCAACAAATTCAGCCTCATCAAGGCTAGATGGTCCAAAACGGCCCAGGTAAGCCCGGGATTTCCGACATGGATGAACCTTCATTACAGCATTAATTCCAGAAATCCATAAAACTTTAAACACTAAAAATCTGATATAAAAATATAGATGGGTATCCTGTTTTCACATCTAAATCAAAAGTTAACCAGTCAGTTCCTGCATAAAAATAGTCTGAATAATAAGGAAAAAAAAAAAGATTATACACTCTAAAAAAATAATATTTACACTGCCTGGCTGATATTATGCCAGTCTATCATGACCATAGCTGTCTCATCAACAAAGAGGCTCCATGCCCTCCACAAAGGATGGGGGGGGGCTTTCCGTGTCTGTTTCCGCTGGGTGTTTCGAAGTCAAGGAACCGGCCTTTCAGAACATGAACAACATCAAACAAAAAGGCGACGAGGGGATTGAATGGAGGAGATGAGGAGATAGGAATGAGGCACATGGACCAAAGGGATTAAGATAAGAGGGCAGGCTTGGGTCGAGGCATCAAACGGCAGCATCTCGACAGGAGGCACCGTATAACTCAGACGGCCGCATTTGACAGCAAGGAGCCCACAGGTTTCTTTAGGTGAAGGTGGTGCAGAAGGACAGCATCCGCGGGTGGTCTCCGTACGCACAGCTGCTCCGGGGGAGGTCAGCAGGGACCCTCCACAGATAAAATGCCAAGCGAGCGCCGAGCAGGCTGAACGCCATCTGTCACCTGCCCCGTCTGCAGAGACGCCCGACCACCTTTGATATGGCAGTCCTATCTCCTGCCGACAGGCAGCGTTTCAGCAGTGTTTGTTTTAGCTGAGCTCCCGCCAAGATCAGCAGACCTTAATGACAGAAGTAAACTGCTCTTAAACTGCTGTGAGCTTCACCTGGGGCCCTGCCTGCGCTCTGTACTTTTATGGCCGAACAGCAGACCACCGCACCCAGGAAAACAACACAAACCCCTCAACCCAGCAGTACCAGAAAATTCCGATACAAAAGTAACCATGGGTCATTTACCAGTTACCTGATTATGTGACTGGTCTTGGGATGTGAAGTGACATTTCTGAACCTAAAATCTGCCTTTAGTGCCATTATAGTCTGGTAGTTCGTGTCTTTGATTGGATTTCACCGCTGTGACATGGGAAATCTGACTTTCCCTGTATAACCACACCCCTCACAAACACTGGGAACAGGCAACCAAGGTAATCACTGTTATAAACCAGGACAAATAAATATTCCTACACTTCAGCTTCCAATGAATTTCACATTGAAGTTTTACACGCCCATACTTGATACGTGAAGTTACTCAATCTGTTTATGGTCGCTATAACATTCCTAATAAAAGGCACTTAAAACGACTGGGCAGCTGAAACACAATGAAAATGACCGGCGACTCGTGGTGAATATGAATTTGTTCGAGCCACTGTGGTCCACAGAGCATCTGCACATATGCGGAGAGTAGCAGGGGGCATCGGTCGAACGGTCTTAGGCTTACACTGCGGCCACTGGACAGGGGGGTGCAGCTCTGGGGGTTTGAGACTGAGGAACAATCAGCAGGCGGTCGCCCTAGTAATGTGTGTTTGTGTCCCCCACTGTCAGAAAAAAATTAAAGGTACAGAAATTAAATCAATGTACCCCAAAGGTACAAAAATGTTCCTCAGAGTATATTTCCGTACCTTGAAAGGTACAATTAACTACAGCTAGGGTACAATTTGCCAGACCCTTCAGGGTACAGCCCCAGGAAAGGTACAAATTTACTCTGACAGTACAGGAGCAACCATTTCATGAATAAAGAAGAAGTGTTTGTCACTGGCCATCAACTGCAGGATTACAGCTTTTGTAGGTGGGGGGGAGGGCAGGTGTATCCCCCCAATGTGAATTTAACACACAATAACAAGCGATTTTGCAAAGTTATATAAACTCAAGAGAAGTGATGAAAATAGTGGGGTGAAAAAGTATCACGTTTTTTACCAGACCACCACAGGTGCTGATGGATGCAAAAGAGCCGGTGTGATTGAGAACCCGTCCGGTGTAGAAGCAGAAAGCTGCACCGGGACCGGGATAACTCTTCGCCGGTGCAGTCCCGTTATTCCGCATCTCCTCAATCACGAAATCTTCTGATAGGAACCCTGCGTCTCTCCTGAGCTGGAGGAAAAGGTCTGTGCCGAAGGCCGGCAAAAGCAGGAACAGGTCTCGGCTCTGCTCCAGGCGCCGGCTACCCTGCTGGCTCAGAGAGCGCCGCCCCCGTCCGCGGCCGCTCCGCCCGGCCGCATCCATCAGCAGGTGGACTTCCTCCTCCGTTAACCGCACGGGGACGACCAGAGCAGCCTCCTCCGGGTCCGCTGCAAAAAACAAAATGTTCATACACACATCGCAGCTGCGGCTGGCCAAAAAAAACAAGGCGATCCCATCAAGGACGACGCCTTACAGCGAGACTCCAACTGCAAAGTATGATTTGCGATGCAACGCCTATAGGAAGAAGCGCATTTGGCGGAGATGTCAATTAAACCAGATCACCCCCGCCCCATCTGGACAGGACCGGACTGCAACTTCGCCAAAGTTTCGTTTATAAGATTTTTCTAAAGGTGTTATTTTGGCCCGGGATATTTAAAGATTGTTTTCTTTAAAGACTAGCCATGTTATACACACAGAAGTATGCACGATACGATCAGGCGTTCAAACTGTCAGTGCAGGCAAAAATTTGCGGACAGGCATGACGTGGATGAATGAAACCCCAAAAGGCCCCCAAACCATTGCATCTACGTGGACACGGAGGCACTACGCCTTAAATGCGTGCGATTTGGATGCAGTCTGCTTTAACAACATTTAGAAACTGTGACATCCAGAGGGGTAAAAGCGCAGGTGTACTCCTGCCTTACCTGCTACTGCCGACAGTCCAAAGCTTAAAAGCAGCGAAGACAGTATTAAAAGCCGGAGACTAAGGCTGTCACACATGGTAAGGCGGCGCCAGGGCTGTAGCGGCGGACGGAACGGGACGCGCTGAGCCGAGGAAGCCCGGGCTGAAGCGAAGTTCTCCAAACTTTGAGAAATTAATGAGCTGCAGACAAACTGAACTTGAAACGATCGACACGCCTGCCCGCTCTAAGGACGGCCCCCACCGGAATCCGATTGGCCCAAACAACTGGCAAAAGAACATTCCTGAATTTCCATTCGTTTATCGTCATGCCATTCTTTCTTGTGGGTTGACACAGTACACGTGGTTTGCCCCTAATCAGTGCACAGTGTATGTAGTTTACTTATGGGTAGTGCGAGTGGTGGGGGTTTTTGCCCTCCCCCCCTTATTTAGCGGCCCAGGCACATTGGCCCTGAATTTGGAATCAGAGGACAGAAAGTCCGAGGAACAGCAAAAAAAAGAATTCTTCGATGTCACGAATGTACTGTAATTGATATCCGCGATGACTTTTTTTCCAGCCAGACTCACTAACTTTTATTGACGTTTTCCTTTCATTTCTATCCCCAATTTACTTTGAAGCAGCAAAGCAAAACATATTGCTAAACCTAGTAAATTACTAAGTACAGGAGTGACCATGCTTATAGATTAATAGAGAGAAACAGAATACATTTTTCAAAATCAACTGTCGTTTAAAAGATGTATATGCCACTACTTATTTCTCTATTCCCAGATGGAATGGAGAGTTTACAGTCTATGAAGTTTCTCTCGAACATAACGCTGGATTGGGGAAATAGCACAAAATATGGAAGCTCCTAAAATTGGTTTGCCTGTTAGAACCAGCTGTGCGTGGTTCTAAGAACTTCAGTGTCCATTCAGTGAAAAGAGCAGTTTATAGGGATAGCTGCACCCTGTTTATGTGGCAGCACAAACGTGATGGGCACCAATTTCAACAGATCCCACACACAACTGAGAAAAGCAAACACCTGAAGTTAGTGTAATAAAATGGACATTTTGTGAGCTGATTCCTAAAAATAAGAGGATCACACAGGATTTTGTAGTGAGAGATTAGAGCAGCGGAAGGGCCAGTTTGTGTGCAGGTTTTTGGGGTAACCTTTAAGGTCAGTTGTTCAAACCCAGGTGTGAGGACTCTTCACCCAATCAGTCCTCTAATTAGCAATCTAATTAGGGAGCTGCAGTGAAAACCCGCATACACACTGGCCCTTTGTGGATAAAATTGGGCACCCCTGGATTAGAGTCATCTTCAGAGTAGGCGGCCTTGGGGGGCAGCATGGCCAGTGGATCATTGCTTTATGGTGGTATAAGGCAGGGTTTCTCAACACAGTCCTCAGGAACCCTCACACATTCCACATATTTGTTCCCTCACAGCTCCCAGCCAATGAACAACACCGAATACTTGGTACAGGTGTATTGGGAGCTGGGAGAGAGCAAAAATGTGGGCGTCTCAGAAGCCAGGGTTGAGAAGCAGCGGGGTAAGGAACAAAATGACTGGGTAATTGGACAGGAAATTATATTATAAATGATAGCTATTAAAAACAGATTGTTCCTTCGTGCATTGTGCCGTGTCGATAGTCTCCCATACAGGCATTTCTGCAACAGACTGACAGCTCTGAGAGCAGCACGTTAGTTCCCAATACAGGGGACTGGGTTGCATTTTGATGGGTCACTTTAATATCTGCCGAACCCAGCTTGGTGAGAATATAAAGAAATGTATGGCCGTATTAAACCTCTTATTGTGAGATAAATGCCAAATAAAGAGCACCAAATTTTATTAAAAAGCCAAGAGATTCTCATTCAATACTGCAGATGAACACGCATGAACCGTGGTTATAAAATGCTAAAAATAGCCGCATCACAGTTAAATCCGCGAATCTTGAAGGTATGAATAATTGTTGCTTGTTTTGGAAGTATTTTCCAGGCATTATGTCGGTATTTTATCATTTGCAATTGAGATTAACAAGTCCGTGGCCAGGGAGTAACAGGTGGTCATGTGGGAGGGGGGGGTCACTCTTCTTGCCACTGGGGGAGATGTCCAACCCCAGGAGATATGCAAACAGGCCACTTGTGATTGGTGGGAGTGAAATTCTCCACGTTGGACATATGAACGAACCCCGTTAGTGACCCTTTAAAAAGTCTGCAGCTGAACACGTTCCGTTCCCCATCCTGAAGGAAACATTAATCCTATTTTCATCACTTTGACTTCTCACATTAGGAACTCCCCCGTTTGGCCTCAAGTCCTCAAATAACCTTGAGTTTCTTCCTAAGTTTCTTTTTAAAAGGAAAAAAGACAAAAGGAAATCACTGGATGAGAAAAGCAGCCCTCTGTTGGGACAAAGGAGGTGATTAGGAGTATAGGGGACTTTCCAGCAGCATTCTAACTAACATTTCATCATCCCACGTAACTGGGCGTCACGTAATCCAGGGAGAAAGTTTCCCAGGTGCAAATGGTCACGCCAGACAGTGTATTAGGAACATCACCGCCTGAGATCCTGCCCACCATACAAATATCCGACATCCTGCTGATAGCTGATGGACTACAAGTCCTGGGCCTCTCAGGGCTGCTGAGGATTGAGGGCAGTGCAGGTTGAAGGACTAGGGACATGGATTTTTACCATGAAATTTGGTGCTTCCAAATCCATAGAACCCTGCTGTCATATCTTAGGTCCTGAAACAGTAGCAATATAATCTTTTCCTCAAAAAGTTAAAAGTTGTATAATGGCTCCATGTGAAGGATATGGACTCAGAAGGTGACGTTAGAGTCAGCAATGCCTTATCGCTTATTCCCAAAGAGCGTCCCCTCCCACTAGTCGCCTTCCCCGAGCGAGGATCTTGTCTGTGAATGTTCTGTCCTCTGCAGGCTCCGTGTGGCCCCAGTCCAGCCTCCTGCTAGAGGCAGCGAGGCCCACAGGGGTGAGGCGGGAGCTTTCAGGCATACCACCCCCCCGCTGAGCTGACTCTTTCTATCCCTGTGTTTCTTAAACAGAACAAAGCCAGCTGTGTCAGACTTCCTGTGGCTCTCAGTGGCTGCAAGCGTCGTGTTCATTCCCGCGGATGGCATCCATCACACAGGGTTAAAAATACACTGCTGCCTCACAGCAAGAAGGCAAATATCATATAAATAACTTGTGGAATTAATCTATTTTCTACTTTACCCAACGTTTATTTGTCACTGCATATGATTTTAACAATTATTTACGAATGGCAACATTTATATAAAGATATACATTACACATTGGACGGAAAAGGGAGAATTGAGGGACAGACGTAGGGACACTGCAGTAGTTATGTGGTTTGTGACCAGAACAGCAACCTCTCTGTATGAACAGTATGGTGAATTGCTCCCTCTAGTGTTGACTTTAAGGATTACCACTGGGCTCAGGTGCAAGGGCTTGGTGTGACTTGGCGCGGGCGGCTAGGAGAAGCCGCAGAAGGTCATGTTCTCAAATGAGGGCTTGGGAAGAAGAAAGAGAGTGGGTGGGAAGCAGTCATCTGCCCAGGATCAGGGAAGCAGATGCGGGAAGAGATTCCAGAGAAAGTTTTACCAGGTTTCTGTTTTTATACGTTTATTATACGTTGTCGTCAAATATGAAGAAACACATCCATTTTGCTGACACACCCAGTAATGTGGCTTTTTTGTAACACGATGCAAGTTATCATTCACCATATTTATTGTATTAAAATATAGTAAAATGCAAGTTTTCATATTATATATCCCTGTTAGATTATTAATTAGTTCTTCAGCACAGAGATGAATTTACTCACTGAAATGTTTCCAAAGAACCACTGGCCTTTTCCTTCAAAAAACCTTCAAATGATTAAACAGAAAAATGATTCAGGAAAGGAAATAGGTAGCTGAACTTGTCTGAGGGAAACAGTCGGAGGAGACCTGGCCTAGTCAGGGGGGGGCAAATCTGAGTCTCCTGTTTATCCACACTAACTATTTCTGCTCATTTCAGCCTAATAATAATAATAATAATCAATCTTTTATTTATCGCCATGGGGAAATTCCTTTTAATGCTTCCCTCAACTTGCTCTTTGTAGAAGGAGCTGGGGGTTAAGGGCCTTGCTCAAGGACCCACAGACAGGCTGAGGCTGGGTTTGAACCGGCGACCTTCTGATTACAAGCACACAGGCTTAGCCCACTGAGCCACATGCTGCCCCCCTAAGAAGAAGGCATCTGAACATATTTGAACTAAACAAAAATTACTGAATTACATCCCATCCTGGGCGGACCCCAGCAATATGCCCTCTGCTGCCTGTGCTCCAGCCCCCCCCCCCCCCCACGACCATGAGCAGGAAAAACAGGGAGAAGATGGATGGATGGATGGATAGATGGATAAGGAGAACACTCAATGTGTATGCAGTAGGTCTGCCAATACAGCATGAGCATGACGGTGTTCATCAGGCCCTAGATAGAGATATTTATTTTGCATAAAAATCAGAATGGCTCTACAATGTACTGTGTAGTAACTAGTCTAATCATTGTTTGGAAGTTATGTCCTGCTCTCTGTAATCAGCAGAGGAGACGCCACGCCTGTATCATACGTAAAAAAAAAGCCAGACTATTATTTAAAGCTCCAATGTTGACACAGTGAAAAAATGTCAAGTTCTCATGGCTTTTGCCTCAGCCCAGCTGTGTACCTCAGGCGATCTGACACGTGGGTCACATGCATGGTCATGCTTCGTGACGCCGTAACGTCTTCAACAGGACACACCTCTGACACGCGCATCAGTGAGACAAAGCGGTTTGCGGGCGGGAGAAAAAACAATGACCAGAGAAACCAGTTTGATGGTGACGACACTAGGAGTAGCCGGCACCAAGAGAGTGTGGTGTTGTGGGGCGGGGGGGCCTCGTCAGTGAGGACGGGGCGAGATTCAGCATTATCGCTGTTTCATCGCCACCGGGAGAATCCTTCAGGCAAGCGACCTGCACTGATAGCCTGCCATCGTTACTTAATGATGGCCGTGCGTTAGCATGAGCGGCTATGTTCAGATTTGGCGGCGTGGATGTTCCGATGAAGAAAGCGTCCTCCTGCGTGCTCCTTGTCGCGTCCTCCTTTCTCTTCTTTCCCAGGACTGTTGTTTCCTGATCGTCATCACTTCCACGTCTCTCAGCCGCGTGCTTCCTCAGTGAGCGCCGTTAGCCCCGCTAACGCCGTTAGCAGCCACTGGCCCTGAGCCGTTGCTAAGTTTCTGGTATGTTTCATCCTCTGTTATACTTCCTGCATCTTCTTCCTCCTCGTTGTCACTTCTCTCGTCGCCCGTCAGCTGTGGGAGGAGGGATATTCCATCACTAATCAAATACATACATCATTGTCACTTAGACAGCTGCTGGGCCGACTAACAGCCAAATCGGTTGAGTCAGGTCAGGTCAGGGCTGCCTCTCTGTTGCGCAGCAAATTAATTATTTCAAAGTTTCCCACTAATTCCAGAGCAGTGGAGAGACCCTTCAGGCAGCACACTATAAACAAAACATGCAAGAATTTAAAAGAATTTGTTAGGAACATGGAAAAGAAAGAACTGATGCAAATAGGGGATCTTCCAAACACGATTACTTCTCCAATTCCTTAAAAATGCACAGGACCTTTAACCCAACTATGCTACCAGCTGATCGAGATTCTCCTTAATTTGTAAAAGTGCCCTTTATAACAGTGTGTCTCAACCTGTTCCTCAGAGACCCCCAGACGGTCCACGTGTTTGCTCCCTAACGGGAGGGAGCAGAAACATGGGCCGCCTTGGAGTCCCCGAGGACCGGTTTGAGAAACACTGACTTCTGACAGTCACTCTGCCAGCCCAGGAGACTGAGATTGTTATGACGCATTTCCCATTACACCTGCTGTTGGACAAGTACCTCGGCAATCTGCCCTTAATTAGAGAACGTAACCCAGCTGGGAGGGTAGATAGGTAGGGGGTAATGTTGAGGCATCATAAAATGTATATGATCGGTGGAACATACTGTATGTGAATTGTCATCTGCTGTCTTCTACTATTATGTGTAATATGTATTTATTTAAAAGTTTTTTAACTCTTTGAGGTTACAATGTGATTGTGGGATTTTTTTCTAAACTTAAAGCTCTGCTTAAAGAAGAAGAGTGATTTAGTGAGTAATAGATCCATTGTAAATGGTCCTTTGCAGTACACCAATATGGACACCACAAGCCGTTCTCTTCCAAGAAACCGTCATTCCTGGCTGATACGGATCACCTGCAGTCACCATTAATGCTAATAGGCGGAAAAGTCAGTGCTGGGCTCACGGAGAAGCTTATCGCCCCGACTGCTTCCCTTCCACACCTGTGGGCCCATTCCAGAAAAATAGTCAGCAGATGCCCCTGCACCAAATCGGAGGCGTAGCGTGACACGGCCCCCAAAGCCAGGGGTGTGGAGAGGGCAGAGAGGCATACCAAGGTGTTTCTCCCTCCCCCAATTTTTGCGTAATGGAAAAAACAACAGTTAAGGAGGTGAGCTTCTGACCCGAAGGTCACCGCTGAGTTCCACGAGGACCCAGTTGCGGTGCCCTCGACAGTGCTTGTATTTTTTTTTAGCAGTGATCAGCCAAGCCTCCCAGAGCAAGACGACTGACAGACTATGAGAGACAAATTCCCCCCCCCCCACCCTACCCCCATACAGCACCACTAGACCATAACTTGGGTCAAGGCCCATACGTCACACCTCACTCCATATGCGCCCCCTCCCTGTGCATGTTACGGCTCGTAAAAGCTGCCGAACGGAACCTTCCGGGCGGTCCTCGGAAAAAATAGCACGACACAAACAACACTGTGCTTAACCGGATAAGTACAGGGTCTCCAAACGGTTCGACAAAGCTAAGGTGGTTATGAACAGACCGTCTCCACATCTCTGCATTGTCTGCCGCCTTTGCAGCCCCAGGGCAGTGTACCTACATTGCCAAAGATGAACTTCTTCACCATGCGGAGGATCAGATATGCCCAGAAGATATGCAGGAGTAACAAGACCACCAGCATCACGTTGAAGAAGTAATATCCAAAAAAAGCTGGATAGAGCTCCACCGGATAGACCCACGTGCAGTGGATGAGCCTGGATTAGATGCAGAGTAGAGAGAGATGGTTTTATTTGGCAGGGAGGAGTTCAGTAAACCTCATGTAACCATTCCTAAAGCATTCCGAAACACTATAGATTTCTCGTAACGTAAGATTAATGTAGCGAGTATTTACATATCTGCTGTGTCCAGCCAAGATGACCCATTTTCAAGTCTGTCTGGCTTTTCATTCATTCATTTATTCATTCATTCATTTCTTCATTTCCCCAAACCCATTTTGTAGTTCAAGATTGCAGGCTGTCCATTGTGCACCCTGTACAAGATGGCAGCCCAATACAAATGGCATATGCACACACACGGACACATGTTAAGGGCCATTTAGAGTCACCACTCCGTCCAAAACTGTGGGAAATAAGGGAGTATTTCAGGAAACCCCTATGAAAACAGGAAACTCCACAGACACAGGAACTGGACCTGCAGCCTGGGTGGTGTTGGGCCGCAGCACTGCTCACATAATACATACAATCATATCATATAATGTTACTTTGCCTTTACAGCTTAACACGTTAAGGTTTTACTTTTAACATAAACACCCCTTTTGAAGGTAAACTGGTAAGAGTTATGCACAGATCCTATTATTAATGGCCACGTGACTCTGCAAGTGACCAAACACGTGGACCACTGCAGGTCCGCGAGGGCCAGACTATGAGACACTGTAGTATATTAACAAGGATGCGGTCGCCTGCAGAGCAGAGGCGGGTTCACCAGAACGGAAAGATGACCAGCCGGGTGACGATGAAGACGACAGCGAAGAGCACGAAGATGCTGTTACAGGTCCTCTCCCACTTGGCGTAATTGAACAGCTTTGCGGACTGGAAGGAAGAGGAAGGAAAAAATGGCTTAACTGTGTCATCGGGCAACACTTGACTTGACGGGGCACAAATAATATAGTATCATGCTATTATTTATGTATTCGTTCACCACAAATTAAGTCTTAGTTACTTATTTATGTCATGTTTGTTCATCATTAATGAATCATGATCCATCTTATATCTCAAGCAGTAACCACTTTTGTTACCATATCTGTCAACTCTGTAAATATTTTTGAACTTCTGAAGGAACAAGTCGTGAATAACAAGTGAAACTCTGACCTCATGTTTGTTCATCATTAATGAATCATGATGTATAAGATGTTAATCTCTAGTAGCCACTGTATTGGTTCATGATTTCTTCATGATTTGTACTTCAATGAAAAGCTGCTGCCGTGTATTTCTGCTCCCTCGAGTAAAGTGTGACCTGCCTCTGCTAAAGGGGCCTTTACCTCCAGCAAAACGTCAGAGACGTCGTGGGTGATCATGACCAGGGTGCCGATCCGGATGTAGTTTGCACACCAGGAGAAGGACAGCAGAGTCAGAGTAGCCACATGGTGAATAACCTGCTCCTTAAAGTCCTGAGGAAGCAGCCAAAAGGAGCACAAATAGACGGTAAGTAACCAGGCCACGGCGTTCCTGCTAAAGGCGTCTTTGCTAAGCAAACAGCTAAACAAACAGCTGCTTTCCAGACAAAAACAGATCAAAACACACACACAAAAGTCCACTTAAGAGAGGACCTTTGAGGACAGATAAAAGCATCTGAATGTGTGTGACGCAGAGTATAAATCAAAACTTGCCTTTCGTTTCACATCAAACGTGATCCTGAACAGCAGAGACAAATAAAAGCCCAGCTCAATGATGTAATACCAGTACTGGGATGGCAGCATCGTCTGCAATGACATGGGAAAGAGGCAGGAATCAGACTCTGAACAGGCCACATGCTCCATTTATTCTATGAGGTAATGCTAATCATGTGGCGATGGCCTGCAAAAGGGCCGGAGAGAGAGGTGGTGTCAAACAGTGCTGATCAAATATAGATTGAGCCAAATGTTTATGTACTTTTGGTGTGTTTTTGCAGCAGTTTACTCTAGCTAAAATCCAACATAATCCTAATAGCGATGTGCCAATATGGCTGGCGTCAAGGTTCGCCTGATTACATCTTGGCACCGAGTGCAGAATGGGAGATATTCCAGAGAATAATTTCACTTCTTATTAGAAAACGGAGGGTTTACTTCTAAATAAGGAGTGGAGCTCTGTTTAATTTGGAAGAGGCCAGGTAATTATTGTCAGCAACACAGGGCCGGTTGTAATATTCAGACCGTTTTGAGATGAGGAACACATACGCACCTGCTTTGGAAAGCCTGCCCACACTTCACGCGTGTCATAAAACCAGGGTTTCTGCAGAACATAAGGGGCAGGAGAGCTACATAAACCAGATCTCTGTGTGCTGAAAAGAGGATAACTCAAATCTCAATTATAGCATACAATTTAGGTGACGTAAACATCAGCGTTAAACTCTGCTCCCCTTCTCAAATCTAGCTGCAAAGCCTCAAATAGCGGTTCCCTTGGAAACCCTCTTTTCCCTGTACACCACATCAGCGGGGGGGGGGGTCGCGGC
>JABFEB020000008.1:6311019-6327151 GCA_019775895.2 Stomatorhinus ivindoensis | reverse complement strand
CCACATCAGCTCCCCCCCCCCCCACCCCCACAGGGATACAATCCCATAACAGAGGTAATCCATTTTAAATTAGAGCCCCCCTGCCTTCTCTGTTTCACTCCAGCAGTTCTAATGGTGCTGCTGTTTCCAACAGCTCACTGAGGGAGGGGTGACCACAGGGACAGCAACAGCAATGCAATTTGGAAAATCAAGGAATCCCCTGTAGGTCATGCCACTTTACGGACATTCGTGAACTTTGCCAGAGCAGCGTTAGTCTTTGGCGCGCTGAGCCCAGTGGCCCCTGCTGTTTGCAGATGCCCGCTGGCCTCGGGGCATCTCGCCTGGCACCACTGAATACTGCATGCTTGATTTCACTGTTGCTAAGGACTTGGGAATGGCCAGAGAGGAAAGAAGGGGTCTTGGAGTAGTCCTCCTCTTTAGGGGCACAAGCAGGAGCCCGTTTGGGCTTTTCTGGGACTAAAAGAAACCTCTTGGCAATTTCTGCAATCCTTAGGCATAGAGCTGGATGCGGGCGGTTCCCAAAAAAAGAGGGCTGCCATGAGGGGGGGGTATCTGAACTTCACTTGAGAGCTTGACAGATAATGAATTCACGAAAAATGCTTTGAAGGCCTTGTTTGGCCTTTGGGGTTTGAGTGCATATGGCCCGAAAGCTGACCATGCTGATAAGAGAAGCTCGAAAAAGGCAGAAAACACAGGAACTTATATAAAAATGCTTTATTGAGATTAACATGAGCACACTTTTCTCACGAGTCATTCTAGTACATTGCAGCATAACAACAATACTCACGTCATTAAGGGCTATGAAGCCTCCAATGCAGGCTGACAGATAGAAGGCACATCTCCAACTGTAGACAGAAACACAGAATTGCTCATGAGTGCTGGTATTACGTGTAACGTTCCGGAAACTGGTGAGCGATCAGGAAGTTTACCTGGCCTCCCTAAACTTCTTCAGCAATCCAGGCCGATCTTGGTTGCGTCTCTTCCGGAACCATCTTTCCACCTGCCTCCTGGTCCAGCCACACTTCTTTGACAACCCATCGATTTCGTTCTGCGTGAGGAATGTAGGGTGAATGACGTTGAGATGACCTCCCGTTAGAACATCCAGGGCACAGTGACCTAAGCAGGATGGCGAAGGAGTACCAGGGTGACACAGTGGTGGGGCGAAGGAAGAGGAAGCAGAGACGGCAGTGACAAAGCGGAGGAGACACCAAAACTAGAGAGCCGGAATAAAAACACAGGAAAATAAAACAGATGTCGGCTGGACATCAAAATCTGGACCAAGAGAGAAAAAAAATTGTCACCTGACTCCGCCCTGCCTTGGGACAGGCACACCCAGCTGCGACTTATGACACCATTAAGAGTCGATCAGAATTCTGGAGCGTATTCACTGCACTGCAACGCAATGACACTGTGGCATTTTTTTTTTCTTAAGCCTGCAAGCTTTTTTAATTAAAGCAAGTTTACCCACAATGCTTATGAAATCAAAGCCAGAAACACTAATAATCCCGCAGAGGAATTCCAAACCCCAATGCCCATTTGCACCGCGGGGACACTTTTCTGCAACAAAAGGCCACCGGCTCATGAACGGTGGAGATGCTGTGACTCAGCCATTGCAGAGGATTGTGCAAGCCTTGGCGTCGCATTACAACTACATTCTCAGGCTTCCTCGCTGTTAACGCAAGTAAGGCTGATGTGGTTAGACACCTCAAACATCGCTGTAAACCGGCCGATGCAAACAGCCTTTCGGGCGTTTACCTGTCCTGGATTCCTGGAGCGGGAGCTGAAAAACTTCGCCAGTATTGCATTGACAGCAGGCTTCTGCTGGATTTTGTCCCTGATCCCAAAGGAAGTTGCTAAAGGTATGGCTACTGATCTGGGAAGAAGAAGAAGAAAAAAACACGATGAATGACAGGAGACGGTAGAATATGAAACTAGAGGCGGCTTCAGGCTGTTGTGTGCATCTTGCACGGTCCAGGTGTTCTGCAGCAAGAGCATAGATCCAAGCTAACGACTCGCTCTGGGCACCTGGACTATAGCCAAGCAGCCATACATGACGAGAACAATAGGGTTAGAATGCGGAACACCCCAGGAAGCACTTGGTTAATTAGTAATCATCCACTGAGAAAACATAGTGTCTCATTTCCATTGCTATAATCTGTAGTTGCTAGACACGCTAACAGAGATCAGGAACATAAACATAAATCTGAAATCTGAATCTGAAACAAAGAATCAGCCAGCCAGCTTTTTCAAACTCGACAGCATAAACCAATCAATCAATAATAAAAATGTAAGTGTAAATATATCATTATACATACATTATACGGACATAATTATTGGGACACGCAACTAAATCATTGAATTCAGACCCATGGCATCAGGTGTATAAAATCAAGCACTGAGCACCATGCAGTCAGGTTTACAAACATTTGTGAATGAATGGGTCATACAGAAGAGCTCAGTGGAATCAAGCATGGTACTGTCATAGGATGTCACCTTTGCAATAAGTCAGATCATGAAATTTCTTCCATGCTAGATATTCCATGGTCAGCTGTAAGTGGTATTACTGCAAGGTGGAAGCATTTAGGAACAACAGAAACTCAGCCATGAAGTAACAGAGCGGGTAGCCAAATGCTGAGCCGCATGGTGTGTAAAAGTCGGCAATGCTCTATTGACTCAATATCTGCAGAGTTCCAAACTTCCTCTGGCATTAACCCCAGCATGAAGACTCTGCACTAGGAGCTGCAGGGAATGGGCTTCCATGGCCGAGCAGCTGCTTGCAAGCCTCTCAGTGTCAGATGGAGCGTAAAGCACGCTGCCACTGCACTCTGGAGCAGTGGAAACATGTTCTGTGGAGTGACAGATCACGCTTCTCTGTCTGGCAGTGTGACGGATGCCAGGAGAACATTACCTGCCTGACTGCATTGTGCCATCAGTACAGTTTGGTGGATGAGGGATAATGATTTTTTAGGGGTTGTGTTAGACCCTATAGTGCCAGTAAAGGGTTCTCAAAAATCCCCACAGACACACTCCAAAATCTTGTACAAAGCCTTCCAAGAAAAGCAGCAGCTGTTATAACTGCAAAGGGGGAGCCAACTCCATATCGATGCCTATGGGTTTACAACGGGACGTCATAAAAGTTACAGTAGGTGTATTGTACTGGTGTCCCAATACTTTTGTCCATATAGTGTATTTATTGCCTTACTTTGACAATGTCCCCCTAACACAATTAGATGGACAACACAGGATATATAAAATGTGCTAAATGATGTATAACATCGTACCAGTACTGCATGTGATATCAAAATCATAGCGAGAGTTTAGCAGCCACATAATACCCTTTTATTTTAGGCTTATTGGTTTCATGTTGCACGTCACTGGCATTATTTCAGTTTGTTCCCATGGTAACCTCAACGCGCCGCGTTGCCTTGTGAGTAGAGCCCCGCCGCAGCGTGTTTACGTTTGCCTTTCTGCTGACGGCTTACCTTTCAAACAGGTATCTGACTAAGAGGAACAGGATGGCGTATGGGACGGTGGCATACAGATCAGAGGCCTTGGCATAAACACGACCCTCCCTGTCCTCCAAGTCCGCCCAGGTCAGGTTCACGGGGAGCCAGATGCGATCCCACCAAAACCACTCATGGACGGTCTGGAACATGGTGCTGGAAGGGAGGAGGAACAGGACCTGTTAGAGCTCAGGTCGCTCCTGCAACTGAAACTGGACTGATAACAACCATAAAAATATATTCAGGGACAATTAAGAAGCCACAGAAACATGGCCATAATTATCACTGATATCGATAATTATTATATACATGAGCGATAAAGGGTGATACAAGGGCAAAGTTCTTCTGTTATTCCTGTGGGTTTACAAACAGGCAATGTTGTGAGTTCCGTATTTGCAAAGCATTGTTTACTCAGAAGTTAATATTTAAAGAACAAAAAAAAAAAACTGTTTCCTGAAGCACTCTCCACGCCTTCTGTCAGCAATACCTGAAACTGACAGATTATAAAAGTCATGCCTGGATCTTAGAAACAGGAGTCTGCTGGGGTGCCACGTTTCAAACTGCCGCCTTTTTAAGTTAAGGGGGGTCGGAGTTCGAACAAGCAGAACTCAGCTTAAAAAAGGTCACGATTACTGACCGAAACCCTGGACGAGTGCGCACTGCCCGGCGCGTGTGGAGACAGGACATGTGGCTGACCAGGTAAAGTGAGTCCCTAGTCAGCAGAGGCAGGAAATCTGACCTTTTTAAGCATTATTTCCTATTACATGTGTACAGTACATAATGTATGAGACCACCCCCCGTCTCAGATACAGTGATCAGAGACGAGCGTGGATCACCCAGCCAAAATCACCTCTCCAAGACACCACTCCAAAACCTGGCTTTTTATAACAACCACTAATAGCTGTAAACACGAATTTAATTTCAGAATTTAATACGACCTGATTTAGAAACAGGGGGGAAACCTGATAACTAAGAACAGCAATAAATTCTACCTACTTAGAAATCACCTGTCAGCAGATAGACAGAGATAAAAAAAAACACACAAGTAATACGGTAATGAAATTCATATAACAACAAAAGTGGCAATAACAAGAGAAATAGCGATAAGAAAATGATTCTGTAAATTATGTTTTCCTTATATTTCAGAGCAGGGGTCTGTTGTTGATCGTAGGTTATAGGTACATAGTTTAATCAGTTCAAGGGAATGTACAGTCTCCCCTCAGCCCTTCCAGAGTTCCGGTATAGGAAACTTTCTCTCTCGCTGTCGCTGTCTCTCTCTCTCTCTCTCTCTCTCTCTCTCACACACACACACACACAAACATATATATGCGACGTGACCCATGCATTCCCCAAGTCTAAACTCTGATATCTCATGAAAACACAATGTACTTGTTTCTTAAAAGTCCTATGTCCCCTATATATATATATACTTACAGACACGCACATCCACATACACCCAGCACACGCAAATATGCGCACCTACACACACATACATATGTAACGAGTTCACCTGCCGACTTACTCTACGCCTGGATCCCTTCCTCCTTACTTTTCGCCTCCCACACCGTTTGATCTGCGTGTTTCCCGTTCGTCTTCGCACGAAGCGTTAAAGCGGAGCGGATCCGTTTGAGACACACAAAACACCGAGCGAGGTCACTCGGCTCTACACCCCGAATACGTTTAACAGGATTAAAATACTCTTACGTGTTCTGAAAATAACACAAGCCTACTTGCCATCTATAAAATCTGAAATCTGTTTGCAACTTTTAATGTTTTCATCTTTACATAAGGCACCAAGTATGCAATTATTAAAATCCATAATCACCTGGAAATTAAATAAGCATAAAAATTCAAGGAATGTGAGCAGTTTGCGAATGTTTTTCTTTAGATTTAATAGTTCTTTTTTTGCTGGATTGTTAGTCCAACCTTTTACAGCACTTTGGATAATTTTGTAAATGCGGTCAACGAATTTTCACCTTCAAACACAAGTTTTGCGGAATGTTAATATTCCCGAGGGATGCGTCCAGTCTTCGCACGCCGCTGTATGCCGCAGCACCCACCTCTCCCTGCGACTTGACCCATGCATCCCCCAAGTCAAAACTCTGATATCTCATGAAAACACAATGTACTTGTTTCTTAAAAGTCCATGTACCATTTAAAACCATTAAAAGAAGTCAACCATCACCGGAGCTCTGATTGACAGATAACTGGAAAAAAATCCCCCTGAGAAATTAACTGGTCTCCCTGCACAGCCGTACCTCACTGTTAAGACATCTCTGCCAAAGTCATGAACTCACGTAATTTCCCCTTCTTTTGGGACCGATTGAGTCTCTTGTCAAACTTCCCTAGCTAAACGCGTCCTATTTCCCTCGCTACATGATCGGTCTGCACGCCTGACAGCCGTGAATCCGATCACTCAGGAGCACTTGTGGCTTTGAATTTGGTTTCTGTAATTACCCCCCCCCCCACTTACAAAAAAAAGTACTCATATAAAATGAAACATGGAAAAAGAACCTCCCCCCCTTTACCTTGACGCGGTCGGCTCCGATAAGGTGGGTTCAGCTGCCGGACTAGGGCTCTCACGTTTTAATGGGATCCAGTAGCAGGCATGGTGGCGTCGCCAGCCCTGGCAGGCACTCACCCTTTGTGTGGGTCACACCCTGGCTCGGCTCCTTTTCACGTCTTTTGACGTCGCAAGGTGGCTGACTGGCTGTCTGACTCAGGACAGGTGATTTACCTGTGTTGGGGGGGCGGGTGCCCAAGGGCTACAAGTTTGCCCGTGACTCCGCATTGTACTTCTAGCGGGAGCAGCGCGGCTTCCGTTACACTGTCCGTGGGAGCAGAAGCGCCGACGGCAGAAAAATGGAAGAGTATAACTAACTCTGAAAAGCCTATAACTAACTCTGAAAGGCCGGTAAGATGTGAAGGGCAGGGCAGGGCAGGAGTTCACGGGATTTTTCTTTTCAGGACCGCTTTGAGATCGCCCTTAATGAGTAATCTCAAGTGCTCTGCTCTGATTTAATAGCGAAGGTATTTTGTATGTCTTATTAAAACACGAAGGCTTTTGTGTATGTTTTTTGAGAACTTTCATCCGATCCCAAATGTGTCAAAAACTGGGGCACTGATGGAATTTAATCTTCCTCTTGTGATTTTCACCTTTTGAAGTGTTTGTAACTCTTGAGAGTAGGATGGGCATGCCCACAGCCAAAAATATTTTTATTTTTGGATGGTAGATTTGCTCACTGATTTAGCCAACTGGAGGGGAGTGGGGTTGTCCTTCAGGAGATTTTGTCAGGGTAGAGCGTAAACTATTCATTACTGCCTTTGCATCTGAACTCCAGCAAACTAATGTTGAGGGTCCAAACCTATAATTGTACTACACTATATGGCCATGCGTCTGATGGATTGACAGTTGTCCTGTGGTGTTTTCAACACAAAATATTGTGTACAAAACAAAACTTTTGCTTACTGTACAAATCCTGCATTGAATTTAGGTATACATGTAAACACCAATTCCACCCCCCCCCCCCCACACACACTATACAAAAAAATATTTACTTTTTATCAACAGAAGTCAGAGCAGTAAAATGTATTATGCCATGGTAACCAAATGTCAAGGCTCCTTTTATTAAACACATTATTGCACTGTCATGACTTCCGCACACTAGATTAAGATAAAAACATCAGATGACTTATCTAGTGGATACTACTGATTGTACCACGGAATGTTCACGCTGGTATCGCAGGGACAGGAGTCCAAAGGGGCTTCATCAAAATGCCGTTCCAGATTCGAAACCACTTTTAGCCCCGATTCCTGTTAGCAGTTTCAGGAGCGAATCTGGCTTGTAGGGGAACAGTTTTCGTTTTTGAAGCCTGAAGATAACTTTGCCCAGTTCAGTCAGGCACGCGGCTACCCTCCTGCACATCCTGGAAGGAGTCGTCTGATCCTCTTGCACCTCATCCTGTATGCAGTCATAAAGACCCACAGAGCAACTGCCCACTTTGCTAAACTCCAGGGGGTGGGAGGTCATGTTCCCAACAACTGGGACACAGTGAGCACTTGGCACTTCGGAGTCAGATTCATCTGAGCTAGCGTAGTTCACTAAAGGGCGGAGTAAGGCCTGGGTGGCTCCACCCACTGAAGGTGTAGCCCAGCTACCTGAAGCCCCACTCCAATAACGGGGGGTACCTGCCGTGTCGCCACAGCCCTCCGAGGCCATACTGCCATCAACAGCTGCCAGCGTTTCACATGCGGCAACCTTGGCCTCCATCACTGGCTCCCGGGTCTCGACGCGCTGACAGGCGAGCTCAAAATCCTCCCAAGTGTCTCTCAGCAGCTTCAGATATCTCACAAAATAATCCAGGAAGCAGGTTTCCGTGGAGATGAGAAAGTCAAGGAGGACGCTGTGGTCGAATCCGATGCTTCTGAGCAGATAGATGAAGCAACAGTGAGGGTTGCAGCCAGTGTCACAAGCCGCCGGGTTTGAGATTCTGCTGGACCTGCAGAGAAGTCCAGGGATCATCTGTTAGCACGACTTCACACATGGATCTTCACATGTGGATATGGTGTAAAACAATTTATGGTAGTGTATGTTAAGTTTCCCTTTCAAACCCATTAAGTTCCACCCCATGCAAATACCAATGAAAATATTAGGACCGCACCCCCTGTGATGTAAATACAAGCTCAGTACAATCCTGGCCGCCTCGAACATGTCGTCATCCTGCTCCCCGAACACCACAGAGAGCCAGGCGCAGGAGTGGCCCAGCAACCGCGCGCCGGAAAGGTGCTGGTTCACAAAAAGCATCAGAGGATGCAAGTAGGACTGGGGACCCACAGCAGGATCCAGACCTGCTGTGACGGAAAGACCAGTGAAAGAGGGAAAGAGGGAGGCCATAGCTCCCACCACAGGTAAAGCATCCATGTCGTCCATATCTAAACCCAAAAAGCAATCTGAAAATAGTTATGGATCAACACAAATAGTGAAAATGCACAAAGGCTTGTCAATTTTTTGTAAATATCGCCCCCTACTGTATGATTCAGGAATATCAAAATTCATATTCTTCAACTTATGTCATTCGAAAAGTCTCTAAACATTAAACTAATAAAAATCTGCATACATAATTACCTTCCTCCTTTTCATACAGGATTCTGTATTCCAGAGATTTGAGTAGAACCAGGCTTGTCGACCTTAGCATTACAAAATCTGGTCCAGCAAGACTCAGACTGTTTCCACCAAAGTAGGCAGCTTTGCTGCTCACTGGGACACGCAGCAGCCAACCAGCAGCCACCGAATTCAGCACTGCATTTGCCAGAGCCAGGATGTCGGAGACCATGTGACCATCCCCATTTAGCGAAAGCTCCGCCCCTCCCGTCATAAAGTCATCTCCTGTCTTCAAGAGCAGGCATGCCTTCAAGAGCAGAAGCGTCCTCTTTTGCACAAGATAGTGAATGGGGGAACAGATCAACTGCAGGGCCACGGATGGCTGCTGGAAGACCAGCCTCTGGCTCAACGAGCAGATCTTCAGATTCAGTCTTACGGCAACAAGCATCTCAAGTAAATCCAAAACAGCCACCAGGATCGTCGCCACGTCAAAAGTGTCATTTGCACATGACACCGGTCTGGCGGACTCCTGTTCAATCCAGGTGAGAATTCCAGAATATAAACCAGGAAAAACTGGATCCAGTGAGATAACCAGTCGCTCCAGTGCATCTGGACAAGAAGAGAAAAGTCCAAGTTCAAGGCTATAGACATATGCATGCAAAAAACACAACACAGTACTTATGCTTTTGTTCTCTCTCTATATTACATAAGACATACACAAATAATAAGAAATTAATAGAAAAACAATCTCAAAATTAAGAAGCCTCTCAGGTTGTGTACAAATGTTCACATGATTAAAAGGAGATATACTAGGACACTATGAGAAGTTACTAAAGCACTGTTTCATCCACTGCCGGGGTCTTTCACTGGATTCGTCTGATAATTTGAAAACATACCTTTCTTGTGTGTAAACATTCCCCTCAAAACTCCTTTTATCACGGTAGTGATGGTTAACAAAGAGCAAACTGTTTCATTGTCAGGGTATGGATTCTGAAGGATTTGTATACACCTTTCCTGCCAAACTCTGTCAAGTGAATTCTGTTGACAGAAAAAATATGCATTATAAACAGTTATAAAGTTTGACTATAAAGAAAATGCAATATCATTGTATCATTGACTGCAATATCATTGTAAACCCAGTAGTGTCCAGTGCTACTTATAGGTCGTCAACACCTGTGATACTGAAGACTTCTGTAATATGATACTCACAAACTCATGGAGCTGAAAAAGAGTGACTGATGATATACACCTAACAGCATAGTGTGACAATAATTGGTCCTGGACACCAAACAAGGTAACCTGTAACAGAAATAAACGAAAATATCTTAATAAATTACACTTACCACAACGTTCAAAAAGCACTCAACTAATTATATGCTGCTTATACAGAAACTTTCATACGTGTGTATACAAAACCTGAATAGTAAGCAACTGATTATGCCATATAAAAAATCGAGTGAATCAGAGGTAATATTTCAATTAAAGGTGCTATATGCGTAAATGCATGCAATTTAATATTCGGTCAATTTTTCCATCTTACAAGCTTCGAAGAAAGAGCGAAGTCTTCCAGTGCGTTTATCAAAACTTCCTTGCAATAAAGCCTCGTTTGGTCACTTTGGCTCCCAGACAGCAGTTTGGTACTCGTGCTTTCCAGCAGACTGAGTGCAAAGCACACGATTTCCTTTCTATTCTGTCCTTCCCGGTTGGTGCAGGGATGGAACCGCGCTGACAAGGTCTGATGGTCGCTATTTTCATGCTCACATGAACCGTGGTCAGCCGTCTGGCAAAGCAAACAGCTATCGGGCCAGCTTTCACAGATAACCGAGCACGACATCGATGCCACTTCGTGACTTCCCTTCGTTGGACGCTCTCCCGCCAGCAAACATTTGTGCACGTCTTGTAAAACGAAGAACATATCCATGCTGATTTTCCGAGTAATTTTGTCTTAATATCAGAATTGTAATTATAGTTAGATCTCCCGTGCTTTATGGCCAAGCAGGTCTTCCTTCCACATGAAGCTACAATTATAGTCATGTTACATCTATTCCCATGACTTTTTATGTCTTATAGGCATCAGTGGCTTGTCAACTCCGTCAAGTCGATATAAACAATCAATCTAGTAGGTTGTATGCATGACAAACAACATAACTCCAAAAACGTTTCGTTTGTCGAATTGTTCTTTTTATAATGTTTTTAGCTATGCAAATTCACCGCTTTTAACTAGTAGTAGCACTTTCCTATTTATAGTAGACTCGGAAATACATTCCCACTCGTACACCCGCTCGTGACTCGCTGCTCGACTTCCGGCTTTCTTCCCATTGCATACTGGGAGACGTAGTGCACATCGCCACAGCTCGACACACAGAATCTCGGTAAAATGACTTACTCGGGCTGTACGAGCATAACAGTTACGCTGATCTGTTCGATAAAGCAAAAACCCGCTGTGCTGTTCCGAGACCTGAATAAAATACCAGTTAGCAATCCGTCGACGAGCAGATGACTTACGGGTCGCAATCTCAGGATCCAGTTTTTGCGGCAGGATGTTGTTATGCCATACGGCAGGGGGGTTGGTTTCAGATGGTACTATTCAACGGTGCACAAATGTAATCAAATATTAATGCACTTTTAACAATACCAATCGACTGCCTTGAATGTTACGAAAAACTCCAGTGAAGCGGTGCTTTCATCTTATGCACTATCACCGGTGTCCGACCGCCTGAGAGCGATAATGCACGGCGCTGACTAGCGGCTCCGCTAGCTAACGCATCGGGCAGGGCGAAGGGCTCGCCTGGCCGCCTGACTGTCTGGCTGCTCGATCGGCCGCCGAGCTCTTTGTGTTTTCCCGGTTTCTTTCCTTGTAGCTCGTTCCTCCGGCTCGTGCGCGCGTCCGTTTCCTCCAGTCCCGCGGGGAGCGCGAGGGAACGAGCCGAGAGATGCGACGCGCCGGAGGGGAGGTGTGAACGGCGGCGGCGGGGAACCCGGAGAGGGGATCCCTGAGCGGGGAGCGGCCGCTTTACGTCTAAGGTAAGCAGCCCATTGTTCCCGTGCCGGGCCGCGGACGTCCCCACTCTCCCTGGCCGGCTGGCCCTAACCCCCCAGCGCGCACCCCCACACATAGACCAGCAGCACGATGCCCGACTTCTTTTCTACATTTCACCTACCCGCAGTGCATAAGGCGGTTATCTACTTTGCGGGTATGAACGCGAACAGTCCGCCGGCTCCCAGACTATCCTCTGAATAAGGGACTGAGCACAATGGTGGGACACGGCGCGTCGGTGCCCCCTCCCTAGTGCCTGGGGAATACCGGGACTGGTTTCGCCATAGACGGAACCAGGATCTGTCAGGCAGACAGAGTCATGTTAAATACCAGGAAAGATAACCGGGTTATAATGAAAAACGCATACCTGCCATTTGTCACAGCTAGTAAGACGACGATGGTGATGGTGATGCTTACTAGCGGTCTCATAGACCTATTGTACTTAAATACGGACTCGCCTGTATATGTTTCGGTAATGTAGTTATTAATAATCGTATTATACGTTCATAGTAGTTGTAGTAGGTTTCAAATAATGGTCAAGTGTCATCAACAGGCCTTGCAGCTAAACTTTTAGGAGACATTATGTCAGTAACTTTTGTGACCATTGGAAATGTGAATTTGACACTTTATCAAACAGCAGTGTTTCATCAGATTACTTTTATTTGGACTGTCATTTGTTTTTCGTATTTGACAAATTACGTCAGTTATATTTTACTTGGTATGTTTAGACTTCAGTAAAATTGTCTGTGTTCATCTGCTATATTGACTGTTTTGGTGATTTATTAAGCTTTGAACAGGTACTGACTTTGCTGACCTTTGACCTTTTGACACCACCCTTCCGCCCAGCAGAGAGACGTGAAATCTGCCCAGGCTGCTACGTAGCCTTGTGTGGCGTAGATCTTAGGTATTCTCTCAGGATGCTTCCTCGCTACCGGGACACCGTTGCCGCTGGCGACTCAACCGACATGCATGTCCCTCTTCTGCTTTCCAGTCAGCGGGCTGGTCTGGATACGCGTGCCGGAACCTCTGACGAGATGTGAAAGGATGCTGCACCATCACTGCAGAAGGAACCCTGAGCTGCAGGAGGAGCTGCAGATTCAGGCCGCGGTTGCCGCCGGCGATGTCCACATCGTACGCAAGATGCTGGAGCAGGGCTACTCCCCCAACATCCGGGATGCCAATGGCTGGACGTTACTCCACTTCTCAGCCGCCAGGGGCAAGGAGCGATGCGTCCGCGTCTTTCTGGAGCACGGAGGTTGGCAGCCTCGTTTGCACGTCAGAGACAGACATACGTTTATGCTCATTCATTTGGCAGCAAATTTTGTCCAGAGGGATGTACGAGTCGGACAGGTAGTACATCACAGGCGTAAAGCTGTCAAGGAGGCAGCTCTGGTGCCGGAGCTCCGAGGCTGAGCTTCTAATGAAGGAGAAATCTGAGTCCTCCTGTTAGTGACCCGGCCACGTTCGTCCTGGACAGGAGGTACCAACAAACCACACAGGCGGGTTAAACCAGTATTTGGTCAGATACCTGCACAGCATGTTAAGTTAAAGGGTATTAGCTGTAACAGAATTGGCTTGTTTTACATAACGTTATTCAAACTAGTTCAGGTTTTTTGACAATTGCCTTGCTTTGTCTTGCAAAAGAATCTCGTCTAAAGACAAAGCAGTACAGAAATTGACTCATGGTGTTAGCAGTTTGTAAAACTGCCTGGGGAAGACAAATTAAAGTAATACTGTAATTAGTACTCCATAAAATCCCGTATTGTGTTAAATGAGCCATTGTTTGCTTCCAGGATTTGTTTTGTTTGGCGTTTTGGTGCAGTGCTTATTTTTGAATGGCAGAGGGCGCTGTTTGCATAGGTTTACAGGACGTGGGATAGACGTGCGGAGAGACGCGTGGAGGAAGAAAAATGTAAATCTTGTTAATTTATTTAGCACATTTACTTATTGTTTAAGTAATTACAACTTTTATTAGGTATTTCCATTGTGCTGATATAAACCTTTTGACGAATTTAAATATAGTCATTCATAGATTGTATCCTATCAAATGTTGTTCGACTATACCTGCATCTGAGGTCCTGTAAGAGCTTTAAGAAAGTTTATGGAGAGATGTCTGAAGCAGACGTAGCGGATGTATTTTATCATGTGTGCAGCATGCTGCGAGAACCAAAACACGCTGAGTTTGCTGCTACTACTGAGGTTTAGTTAAATGTGTGTGATATTGTATATTACAGTATATTTGGCCTTTCCCCTATAATGATCGAGATCTGTCCAGGTTGGCTTATGTCCTGAATTCAGGAATAGATCCTGGACGTAAGTTGATGGGCACCTGCATTTGTTTATACTAGATGAGGATGGTTTGGGATAATTCACTTCTGAATTGTTACGTTTACTGTCAGTCATAAAAAGTTGGTCGCTTAAGGGAATGGTGTGAGTTTTAGTGGACGTCTGAGGGTCCTCTCTGTTTCTGTAATGGAGTGTCCATGCCAAGGTGTTTGTGGGACGCAAAATCTCATAAATTAAATGACACGCATGTGCTAATCCATTAATTACAGGGCCCTGGAGCCCCCGGCATGGCATTAGACCGACTTCCAGTCCAGCGTCTCCCGGGCTGCCCATGTGTTGTTTCTCGCGAGATTAATGATTAATTGTGCGTGAAATCCTTTCCTGCTAATTAAGGGGGCGGGATTAACCTCCTGACCCCAGTCACACACTGATGCTTGACTGGCGTTAATAATAATTCATTTTGACCCGGATCCTCGCTAATGGACCTCCTTATCCCCACCCCGTCTCCTCCATCTAGCCGACCCCACGGTGAAGGACCTGATCGGTGGCTTCACTGCGCTGCACTACGCCGCCATGCATGGCCGCGCGCGCATCGCTCGCCTCATGCTCGAGTCAGAGCACCGCAGCGACATCATCAACGCCAAGAGCAACGACGGCTGGACTCCGCTGCACGTGGCGGCGCATTACGGCCGTGACTCGTTCGTCCGGCTGCTGCTGGAGTTCAAAGCGGCCGTGGACCCCCTGAGTGACAAGGGCACCACGCCGTTGCAGCTGGCCATCATCCGCGAACGCTCCAGCTGCGTGCGCATTCTGTTGGACCACAACGCCAACATCGACATCCAGAATGGCTTCCTGCTGCGCTACGCCGTCATCAAGGGCAACCACTCGTACTGCCGCATGTTCCTGCAGCGTGGCGCTGACACCAACCTGGGCCGGTTGGAGGACGGCCAGACGCCGCTGCACCTCTCCGCGCTCCGCGACGACGTGCTATGTGCGCAGATGCTCTACGCCTATGGTGCCGACACCAACACCCGCAACTACGAGGGCCAGACCCCCGTCGCCGTGTCCATCAGCATGTCCGGCACCTCTCGGCCCTGCCTCGACTTTCTACAGGAAGTCACCCGTAGGTTTCCCGCCCCGTCCGTCGCTCCACATTCGTGTTGAAAAAAATCGCCTGTTTATTTATCGTTGCCTCCGAACTCCACATTTCATGATTTAAGGTTCGGTCTGGAGGATCGTCTTTGGGGAGTTACGATCTTTGTTGAGGCAGATAAGATATTTATCACCCCAGTCCTACAAAATGCAGTGTGTACAGAAGGGGAAATGCTGTTCCCTCAAACAGGAGAGATAAACAGAGGTCAAGTTACTCTTAAAGGCTAGCAGTGTGCGAAGGTAAGCTGAGGCTGGCCAGAGGGGGTGTGGGGGCACGCGGTGGGGAATAAGGATGATTTGGCGGACACAGTCGCACTCTCCCTCTCCTCACCGCACTTTGATATGGAGATATCAAAGGGACGGTTCTCAGAGCCGTGAGCTCGGGTTCCCCCCGGCCCTTCGTTCACACGGCTCCCGCTTATGCAGGGAGGAGGCAGCTCCTGTTAGTGCCAGTTTGTCTTATACCCGGACCGGTCCACCTGCCTCTGGAAGCGGGGGAGGCAGCCAGCGTGAATGGCGTGTTTGCTCGGACTTCTATAAGGACGGGGAATAAATGGAGTCGTTACAGTGACAGAAGGCAGAGGCTCGCAGGGGGCAGCAGCTGTAACTTTGTTGTGGTTTCCCCTGCTGGGCTGGTTCGTGAGCACGTCCCATAAGGCGGAGAGCAGAAGACTGCTTTGCCTCGCCGCATATATAAGCCGTGAGCCCACAGATGCCGGGAGAAGATGGGTTTGTGTACTTCAATGACTCAGTTTTCCCAGTTAAGGGCCTAAAACCACTGATAAAATGTAATCGCCGGCCTTGATGTTTAAAGTCGGCCCCAGACTTACGACAGCTTAATGGCATTTATTATAAAAATTTTTGGTGATGCAATATTGAAAGTGTTCTGAGCATAAGGAACCTAATCACATATTTCATTATTTCATGTTGTCTATCTTGATATGAGAGCTTTACATGTTTTTTTTTCCCCATAAGCTAGGGTGACCAGATAATCCATGTCAGGGAGGACACTTTGAGCTACTTCGGGTTTTACAAACTACTTTCAAACAGAA
>JABFEB020000008.1:6291608-6310919 GCA_019775895.2 Stomatorhinus ivindoensis | reverse complement strand
GTGGGCTGCCCACTTGGGGCCAATATTTCTGCCCACATTGGGCCCACACTGGCCCAGTGCCAGTTTGTTTGCTGGGACAATATTGACTGTGATCTATAACGCACTATTCTGTAAAACTCTTGGTGGTGTGGTTTTAAATGCAAATATGAAGATACTGTTTGAGTACAAAGTACCAACTCTTTGTATTGTGGAATTCTTAATATGTCTAATGAATATGTAAAAGTATATGGAAAGGAAACATTGGTATATATCGCAGTCCTATAAAAAGCAATTCCGCACTTAACTTCTTCTGTCCCACCCCTCTTTTTTCTGCCATCCATCGCTTGAGAGGTTTCCAGGGATTAGCAATAGCAAGCGATCAGTTACAGCACCTATGCAACCGTGCACTGCTATGGCAAGACAAATTGTCGTATTAGTACAAGGCTTATTCATCATAACTTAATTCTTACTAGTGAAAATTGCATTCTTACTAGTAAGAATGATTTTTTTTACTAGTAAGAAGGATAAAGATATCTACAATGCAATTCTGACTAGTAAGAATTCCATATTACATGGCGCTATAATTCAATTTTTACTAGTCATATATTCCCATTGACATCCATTATATTTTTGCCTCACATATCCTAAATTCAACTAGTGAAACGTCATATTGAAATTACATAAAAATTATCATTCTTACTAGTAAGAATTGCACTATAGATATTTCATTTATACTATTACTAGTAAAAATTGCATCCTTACTCGTAAGACTAGTAAGAAGAAGCTTATCAACACAACAGATAAGCGCCCCCAAGGAAATCTCCCGATTGGCCTGGATGTGCGGATCCATACTAAAATATAGATTTTTTTTTTTCCAACGGGTATTTAAATGTCAATATTATAGGGACCAGGACGCTAAAAAGTGGGGGTGGGTGGACAGGGTGCAGATATTAGGGAAATGGAACAATCGGCACTAACTCTGTCCCTCCCAGCGCTCGAATTTTTATATTCAGCACCCCCCCCCCCCCCCACGGCAGACCTAGGTAACTGCTGAATATCGGGATCGGTATGGGCGATAGCAACCTTGAATCAAAAAACGTCGCCCATCATTAAGGGTACAGCAAAGAAGGCCGTTAAAAGGCGTATAGGGAAACATTGCTGAATCTAAGCTCTGTGTGAAAGACGCGTATGCAGAGTTTGAAAAATTACGTCAAGGCGTTTAGGACCGTTCAAACTTAACACAAAAGGAATAAGAAACAGGATACATGAAGAAGGTGTTAGACATACGGCCAGTGGTGCCCCAGGCCATAACCTAAGTTGCCTAACTGGCTCTGAAGTCGCCCCAGGTATAGCGCATTTCTCACTTTTTACTCTGTCATAGAATAGCGTGAAGTATCCATGTTAAAGAGTGTCGTTTATGGCGAGCCGATTTAGCTTCAATTGATAATAATACAAACCGCCTTCACACCTCCCTCAGCTTGCTTTTGTAGGCTACAAAGGGCCGCCACCCGTAGCGGCACCCAGGGAGCTGGGACGTAAGGGCCCGCAGATGTGCTGAAACTGGGCTTGAAGCGGCAACCTTCCGGTTATAGGCACACAGGCGTAGCCCACTGATCCCCACGCTGCGTCTTTTAACGGTGATGGCAGTTCAGAGGGTTCTAAAGATGTCCATCATTCAGCCGGGTGAGATTCTGTTCTGTCTTTATTTGCTCTATTATATAGGCTACATGATAAATTACTTATTGGTACTGAAACGACTGTATTTTCTGCTGATACATACCGGTGATCTTATCTAGTACTTTCCAAGCAAGGGCGTGTCAGCGCTCGTCTCACTGGGGAGGAACCAATATCTTCATGTATCACTCATACTATGGAATATTTGGAACACCAGCAAACTCAGGCTTAGCCCACTGAGCCACACGCTGTCCCCTAAAATGAATTATTTCGTAGTTTACCACAAATTATATTCTAACTAGTTAGAATGCAAATTCTTTTATCAGAAATTCAGTTGTAACTAGTTATATCGTAAATTATATTTTAGCTAGTGAGATTTGAAACGTATTCTCATTCGTTTCAGTGAAAGATGAAATTTTAACTCCTTAAAACTCAAATTTTTGATATCGAGAATTCAGTTAATTGTAACTAGATTTAGATTAGAATTATAACTATTTACAAATTAAATACATGAATAACTATTTACAAATTTTACAAATTCCTGATATCAGAAATTGGATTTTCATCTAGTAAAAAATATTTATATTGTCAATAATTGGCATTTTTACTATTTAAAACTAAATTTTGTTTCAAGCAACAAGTTAAGTATAAACTTGTTGGTTGAAACAAAATCTCGGTCTGAATTTGTACTTTCTGGACCTGAAATCTCCACCTCTACATATCAATAATGCCCATTTGACCTATAGTTAAAGTATAATATGAGGCTTCAAGTAACTATTCGTGTTCTCCATCTCGGTTTAGTTAATATTTTATGCATTTAGCAGCCGGTGCAGTGGTTAAGGAGCTCGCGCTACTGTTGATGTTCGCTGCTTTAAAACGCAAAGTTCGCCAGTTACAATAAACATCCAAGTAATTAAACACATTGTTTAAAAAAAAAAATAAAAAAAAAAAAAGCGAGAGCAAATAAAGGACGCGAACATTAGTTGCCGTTAGTCACAGCTTAGCTGTTGAAATAATGTGGGCGAAGGTGCAGGTTGCGCCGCTGTGTTGAGGCTTTCAGCATAAAAAGCGAGGCAGGCATTCTAACAGATTATAAACGAAATCGTTCAAGGGTGAATTATCTTAAAACACGTTAAATAACGAATACTGAAAATGGACGAATGGGTAGACGAATGATTAATCCAATAATCGTCTGTAAGACTCGAGGAAAGTATAACATTGATGCTTTATTTCTCCCTTGCAGGAAAGGTCTCCTCTGAAGCACGCACACACGTCGGTAGGTAAATTTTAGAATTAATGGAGAACCCTTACCTTAATATTCACAAATATCCAGGAACTACTTAAAATATCAAAATGCGAAAATAACTCAGTAATTCATGTCAAATGAAGGTGAATGAATACATGCCTGAAGTCTGGCTCAGGTTGAAAGTGCCGCCTTTAAATGACGATTTCGTTATTCGCTAATCACGAAAAGGAAAAAAATCTGAGGAACCCGAAAGTATCTCCTCCTTTAACAACAAAGGCCCCTCCTTTAAAGGCGTACCGCTCACGCGGTGCATGTTCTCCAGATCTTTCATGTACCTCCCGTCCATCTTTGGGACCCAAAAGGCAGGTGTCTAGACATAAGGCATTTTGGGTTCTTTGGACTTCAGTGTAATGTACAGGTTATCAGGCAAGTATTGCGCATTCTGCCCCACTCTCACACTCTACATTCTTCTTGTGAGTACTTAAGCATTTTTTAAAAACTGCCGCTTTAATAGCACACTCTCAGAACCTGAATGTTAACTGCGTTTGCTCAAAATCTCTAGCTGTTTTCAATATTCACCTTTTGTGGGTCATCCAACTCGAGTCAGTTCTTCTGGAAGGCGGGAAGGGTGTTGATCAGGTGATGGGAACGAGCCTGTCCATTCTGGTTCTCCATGAAAAATCCCTGTAAGCCTAGAACCTACTCCGGGGAGCACAGGGACAAGAAAATCAAACGTTCCAGAACTTAAAGACGCTACGGATATAAGCGGACAGACAGAGAGCAGCTAGAGGTGCATTGTGAAACATTCCTGTTGCAAAATGGTGATTCTTTACAACGTGGAATCATTGCAACATCTTGAAATGTGCTGACAAAGAGGCAGAAATCAGCTGTTAAGTCAAAGCTATATTTATAGTATTTATATGTAGCGGAATACCCCGAATTCCGATTTTGGTTTTAACTTGGGAGATGAAAACCATAAAAGAGAGAACATTTTCATTTCATTTAGAATCTTAAAGACCTTTCTTGGACTACATGTGTTTATAAGTGTGCGTGATGATATATTTATAACTTTCATTCATTATGGCATCAAAGAGATCAACTTTGTTAGGGACTGGAGTATGGTAATGGGGAGGGTAGTACGCCCTGGAGTATGGTAGTGGGTCATTTTATGGGGAGGGTAGTACGCCCTCTTCTTACTGCATGGCGGCACAGTGGTTAACAGTCGACTCCCACCTCTGAGACCAAGGTTCAAGTCTCCACCAGAGTTCCGTTTATGGAATCTGCATGTTCTCCCCAAGTCATCATGGAACTTTCTTCAGGTATTCTGGGTTCCTGTCCCCCACGGTCCAAAAGCATGATGAGGCTAGATGGAGTTACCAAATTGCCCACAGATGTGAGTGAATGGTGTGTGAGTGTATGTGTGTGCCCTGCGATGAGTGGGCTCCCCATCCTGGGCTGTTCCCCCCCCCCCCCCCATATGACCCTAAAAAGGACAAGTAGTTTCAGAAAATGGATGTATGGATTTTTGGTTGTGCTGGAGAGTTACACAAAGCCAGAAGACCATCGGCCTCGAGGTCAAAGCAAAAGTAAGTGTTGTTACCCTGTTACACAAAAGTGTGTGTGTGTGTGTGTGTGTGTGTGTTTTTCTGCCTTAGCCTCACTTCTGTGTTTGCTCAGGAATGTTTTATATTCTGTATCTGTGCAAGCAACCTCAGAACCCAAATCGTTTCAACCCTCATGTTCCCTTTCGGTTCACAGTGGTACCATGAAGCCACCGCCCACCATCCCGGAAACCTTATCTGCTGTGACTTTCATCGTATGGTTTTCCTGTACCCTGCCCCCCCCCCCCCACCACCTGTCTTTTAAACACCATGTCAGATTTTCATTTCTCAAAAGGGAAACGAGAGCTTAACTGCCAGTGTCAGACTCCTTTAAGTTTTCATTAGAAAAACATGGATTTGTTTGCCTATCTGACTCAAAGCTTGCTGCTGTTTTCACTTCCACCAACGTGTGCAAAGTCAGCTTCATTCTCTACATTCATCCAGTAATTTTTGGAAACACAAGTCGTGGTTCTTCATGTGACCTGCCACTCACATTATGACGAAGCCTGTTCTCCTTCAGTCAGTGCCTCCATTCTAAGGGTGCTTTCCCACTGCACGAGGCACTATACCCTTTCCCACTGCACGAGGCACCATACCCTTTCCCACTGCACGAGGCACCATACCCTTTCCCACTGCACGAGGCACCATACCCTTTCCCACTGCACGAGGCACCATACCCCTTCCCACTGCACGAGGCACCATACCCTTTCCCACTGCATGACACACCATACCCTTTCCCACTGCACGAGGCACCATACCCTTTCCCACTGCATGAGGCACTATACCCTTTTCCACTGACTTCTGGTTGGGTACCTGTACCAAAAGTTCCAATAGTTAAAGTGATGCATGCCTAATTAGTTTTCAGCAGTTTTGAGAAGCCCACACACACCTCCACATTGGCCCATGGTCATGTGCTATTTTGAAGGTCATTTATCTGCCCTTGCACAAATTTCTTGCCTCGCCATTCAGATTATTGGTCACTGATTTCAGTTGCACTTCACCTTCTACTCTAAGCCCCTCATCATCAGTGAGCCCCCCCCCCTCAGCTGCTTGTGGGTGTCTTACTAGCTCAAAAATGGTCTGAGGGCAGAATGAAAAATTATGGGTTCAGAGAGATAACCAATCAGATTGTAGAGGAGGTGGGTCCAAGCAACTAGAGGACATCAGATTGGTTGACTTTTTTTCTACTGTCTTGCTCCATCCCAGAGCCCCTGTCAGTTGCACAAGGTACATCACTTGTTTACAATTAATGTAAAATACTGGCAATAGTTTCCTGTTTCATTTGGGATGATGTCACCACAGGATGTACACTTCTTCTGTCACTTGTCACCCATCCAAGTTATGAAACTCCTGTCAGTGTGAAATTTTGATAAGTCATTGGTCTCTATCATTGTTCTCACAGCATTTATTCGCACCCAAAACTGGACCCAAATTGTTGTAATTCCTCCTTTTTCCTCCAGGGGATATTAAAGTTAAATCCCTTGTACACGGTCAGTCATGAAAATACACCCCATGGAAAATTTTGATATTTTATATTTAGACATGAAGATCCTAATAATCTTTTATATGTTGTGGTTAATGTGACACCATTTAACAAAAACAACTTCATAGAATGGAATGTAATCTGTGGCAAAGGGTCTGAATGAAACATCCAAATTTAATGATTGAGGTGTGTCCCGATACTTTTTCCCCACACGGTATATTTAGCCTCTGCCATGTGAAAAAAAGCTGAAAATTATTTGAAAGTTAGTTGAATAGCTTTTAAGACCCAGGTTTACACCAACATGAAAAAATTGGATTCATTTTGTGACCTTATAGCAAATCAGTAACTGTTGATCCATGTTAATCTGTTTGTTGCCACAAAGAATGAAGATATAAATGTCACTGTCAGCAGTTAGGAAGTGCCCATCTGGTAAAAAAGAGACTTCACTTGACAAAAATGAAAGATAAAAGCTCATCTGAGAGTTGCTAGAGATCGCATGTTGTTTCAAGCATTACTTCTGGATCAATGTTCCTTGGACAGGTGAGTGAATGGTGGAATGACTTATGCATTGTTTGACACAAAACAAACAAAAAAACATTGAACATAAGAACCTCAGAACATGGGGTATTGAATCAACTACTAATTCCACAATGTACCAGAGCTTACAGAAGCAGAATGCGTGAGGGGTCACCTTTCAAAAAATTATGGCGGAAAATGAGTCCTTCAACACAATCTGAACCACGCAAGCAAACTCACAAATCATTGGCTTTAAAAGAAGATCTGGAATGATGTGAAGTAAACTTTGATGTAGGGGGACCTGAAGCAGGCCTTCCATACACAATTTTAGCATGTGGGCTGTGACAGATGAAGCTTTTTTGGAGTTTGAATGATACTTTGCTTGTATTATGTTGGATAATACAGTATGTTGGTTATTTACTATTGAAATACTGTCTGACATCTCTGCAGAGGCAAACTTGAACACTAGGGGGAGCACTTGCGTAACAAAATTCTGTTAAAACGCAGTAGCGTCCTGTCTAAATGACGGCCATGGTATTTATTACAGGTGTTCTCCGAGCCGAAGCAGAACATATCCTAGCGTGAGGATGCCAATTTAATTACACGCAATGCAGTGATTATAAAACTATTTGCAAGAGAAATCACAGAATATTAATTCACAGATATCCTGGATTTTTTGGTTTCCTAAGTCATCGCACATAAGTGTTGTTACACCCGATCGTCCGATCCTCCCGTGTGCCACGCCCCCCTCGTTAACCTCGTGTGGAATCCTTACGTTCACCAGCTGTTCTACGTTTCCTGCCATTGGTCTTGTGTATTTCAATCCGCGTTCCGTTTACGTGTACCTGTGTGCGGATTGAGTCCGAATAAACCCCGTTTGTTTATGTTTTAGGGTGACCAGATAATCCATGTCAGGGAGGACACTTTGAGCTACTTCGGGTTTTACAAACTACTTTCAAACAGAAAGGCTCCTGTGCTCGGCTAAATAGTTCAGCTCTTCTTGTGCTTTGACTGGTTCGTTTCCTTGACTGAAAGACTCATCCAGCAGTTTCACATTAGCATTAGTGACTCATGCATGATTATAGGAGACTGACCAATCAGCACACAGCAAGACCTCAGTGCTCAAGTGAAATCCAGGTCCGTTTAATTGAAATGGTGATTTACAATTCCTGTCCTAGCACAGTGTCCTCGCTGACATGGATTATCTGGTCACCCTACATAAGCCATGTTTACATCGGCAGGTTTCCTCATGCTGATGGACCAACTGGCTGTAATCTAGCGAAACTGTGTTTTTTTTTTTTTAAGAAACTCCCTAAAGACATGGGGAAAGCGTCACTGACAGTCGCGTGTCTGTTGGTTTTGCGGTGTTTCCTTTTTGCTCTTGATTCATTTTGCGAGGCCTGACGTTAAGCGTGCCGCTGTTTGCGTTCACAGGACAGCCCCGCTGCCTGCAGGACTTGTGCAGGATAAAAATCCGCCACTGCATAGGCCTTCAGAACCTTAGGCTCCTGGAGGACCTGCCCATCGCCAAGGTGATGAAAGACTATCTCAAGCACAAGCTGGACGGCCTCTAATCGGACCCGCTCACCGACGCCACTGCCCTGCTTCTCCGGCTGCAGACTATGCAAAAGCTTTTTCCTTTGTTTTGTTTTTTTTTTTTACGCGAGAGCTCAAAGCACAGGTACAATGTTTTTATATAACCTCATGTCTTAGCTTTTAAATCCATAATTACTGGAGGATTACCTGTCTTAGGTGTCACAAGAAGGCCTACCTTTCCCTCGATCTGTCGAGGTGCAGTTATTTAGACAGAGTGAAAGTTCAGTGATTGTGAGGGCAGGTAATGGAACTGCTGATATTTATTTCAAAAAGCAAGAAAATTAACCAGCTGGCTGAGTGTTGCTGAGTTGTTGCATTTTGGGGGGAGAAAATCTTGCGCATGACATTTGTGTTTAATAACAGCAACTTCTGTTTTTTTTTTTGTTTGTTTTGTTTTTTAACTTCATCTGCTTGAAATGATGATTGCATCCTAATCGCCAGCAGTGATGCTTTTCTAAAATATTTTTCACACAACAATTTGAAGGACTCCCTCCCGCCTGCCTACGATACACAAAGACAGGTCCAGGTGTCGCTCAGAACTCTCACTAAGGAGCTCGGCCCTTATTAAAATATGTCCCACACTTCGCAAGTGTGCTGTCTCAGATTTCGTCTAACTTTAGTATATTTCCCTTTAGTATATGTATGAAGTTCCTTAAATTAAGATAGTATTTTATGAACGTGTTGTTCCATGTGGAGGTCCATATAAACTGTGTTTGTGCTGCCGCCCCCCCACCCCCCTGCTACCACTCAACATCAATCATGCCAGTCAGTGGTTCCCCAGTGGTGCTCAGCCTCTCTGGGTAGCAGAACTGGTGGTGGGTCAAGGAAGGCAGGGTCAGTCCATAGGAAACTGGAGCAGTCTGTGTATGTTTACCTCGTGGGGTGACGGGCTGTTGGGCTGCCGTGCTCAGCGGGGCGCGCTCGTCCTTGTCAGGGTCAGAGGACCAGAGGACAGCTAGCGAGGCATCGTGGTCTGGGAGCCTGTTAAATGGGTCTCTGCCTCTCGGTCACGAAGCCCTTTGGCCCAAAACTTCAAAGCTGCCAGTGGAAATGTTAAATAAAATCATCAGACTGAGAGACTAGTGCAAGCAAGAGGTCGTCTTAATTAGGTAGAAAATTTACTTTGATTTTAACACACTACCAGTTACTGTGCAGATTCTCATTTTATGTATATTGCCATTGGATTAAGTTAAGATGGATAACAAAGCTCTCAATTTATTACAGAACTCACCGTGAAACTTGCTGAAAGCATTCATGGGCTGGAGAAAAGGTCTTTGTGTACACATTTCAGAGTTTAGTTCCGATGTACAGATAGCAGTCATACTCAGATTAAATGTAAATATGTACAGCAGATATTTTTTTTACGGTAATTTAAAGGGTATGATATAAAATTGTATGGAAATCTGTCGAGTCTCGTGCTTTGTTTCTCGTGATTCTTGTAGCGTCTCCCTGGGTCTGAGGTCTTTTAAGGTGATGGCTGTTATTTCCCAAACTGAGTGGAGTGCTTTGGTCTCTGACGTAGCCCTGATAAAGATGCCGCTGTGAGGTGCATTCCCCTGGTGACTTCTCCCAATCGATTAAACGTTTCTGTATTCCAAACAGACATTTTGTCAGAGAACATATTAGTGATTTGATACATGATCTGAATTGATTATTATATCATGATTATTATTGGTATTATTATTTCTCTTGCCTAAGATGTTTTGCAGCAATCTGGGAAGGTAAATATTTCATATAGCCTTGGGTTTTCTGAAGAGTCCGTGTTAGGAAGTATGTGTACAGGGAAGCCATTTTGTGTTTTGCCCCACTAGCGTAAATAGTAGATTAGTATCTGCTAAACATGGTGTTTATGTCGCTTTGTTCTTACAAATCTTTGTTTGGGGTGCAGGAAGTATCCAAAAATCAGTTTAACTATAACATTGAGATTAAAAATGTGATTGGGCAGCATTGTTTAAGCCAACATAGCTGGTTTCTGCATAGATCTTATATTATCAAGACCCACAATTAAAATATCCTGAAGATGAAATGTTGATATAGGCTTGTTTTCCTATCAACAATGTTAATATAAACAAATCGCTTAAAAATCTTGTATTTTTAAGGTATTAATAAAATGTAATTAAACATGAGTAAGTTTGGCCTTTACTAATGGACATCAAGGTGAGAGCCATTTCCTACTTTTACTGCCTCTAATGAAATACAGTCAGTTCTTTTAAAAAAAAAAAAATCCATATTTCTCTATAAAGTCAAAACTTTATGGACATACGCCATGTCATGATTTTTATGAAAATCATTATCAAAATCATATAATAATTAATTTAAAAAAAACCTGAGTTAGTAGTTTGGAATCCCTGCAATGAAAAATGCCATACTTCTGTGTCTACCTATTTAATTTTTATTTTAATAATAAACATGTGACATTCACTGTCCAAATGTGGCAGACATTCTTCAGCTGAAGAAATATGAATTGGTGGCTTTTTGTTTTTAAATTTTGTATATTTTTTTAGGTTATCAGTGCCGCTGTTCTGCCAACACAAATTTGCCTCTTGTATTTCCAAAGTCTTCCAAACTTGTTTTTTCGAAAGACGTTTAAAAACGTTGTTTGTTGTTTGCAGATTTGTAAAGATGTGTGAATAAAAACTAAATGTACAAAGCTTGCAGTATTTCGCCTTTTTCCCACAGCAAAGGTAAGCATTATAAAATATATATATACACACACACACATATACACACACACTTAATTTTAAAAATATATATATATTCTTACCATGAAGCAAACCGAATTTATTGCCATGTGTGTGTCACTATCATGCATTTGCAAGTGTGTTTTTTTTTTATCAGTTCAAAAATACTGGGAATTGTGTTTTTTGGGGTCTTTGCAGACTTTTTACATTATGCAGAAATGTAATGCAATATTTAATTTATGCACAATATCTGATAATTGGTATAGGTGTACAATCCAGCTGCAAACTGCAGTTCACCACAGTAAGTTGTACATTGCATGGTTGTAAGTCAGCTTCCTTGAGTGTGTTTGCCCTGATACTGCCGGCTTTGCCCCTCTCCCCGTTTCCTTGCCTGCCCTCCCGGCACGGCCAGCTCTCCCAGAGTCAGTGCTGACCTCTTACTCTCAGTTTGTGGCTTACAGAAGTCTGCTCATATTTACTGTACTGCCATCCTTACAACTGCATATGAATTTTGATGGAGGAACCCTGGTCAGTAGCTGATTTGGGGGCTTCTCTGTGTTTCATGTGTCCTGTATCGTTTGCTCTGGACTGAGGTCCGTTTCCCTCCCCTCTGCCCGGTTCTCAGGAATGCCATCCCAAATCCGGGGGTGGGGGACGTGCCCAAAGATGGTCGGCTCTAGCTGCAGTGTCTACTTAGCATCAAAGATAGATTTGTGGATTACTTTACAAAGCACTAGGTGCTTCCATTGAGTGACTCACAGGTAACATAAGCCCATAAAACAATGCTGTTTTCTCTGCAGTCCTATGGCCTGGCCAGATGGACGGAACAATGTCACTATTGTGGTTGTGTCTGTTTGGCTGGAGAGTCCTCTGCACTTCTGAAAATACTGCTCGCGTCAGGCACTCGGCGAAGCTCAGCCGGTCCCAAAGCATTTCGCTACGGGGACCAGAGGAGATTCTAGCGATGTGTGTGTTAAGGTGCCACGATAGAACATGGCTTTTTAAACGGACGTGTTGAGTGAAAGATAATTCTCGGTTACATCAATCCCTCTGTGATTTTTGAGGTACAAAAACTCCTGAATCCACCGTTCAACATCTATCCCAAGTGTCCTCAAACGTTTTGACCAAAGGACCGCATCAGATTTTTGTTCAATGTCTAAGGTCTGAAACATTTTTCAATAACAAAACAGCATCTCATGAACTTTAATGAATTAACAATAACCTTCGATATAGACTTCAATGTACAACAAAAATGGGAACACTAACGTTCACTGATCGTATTGACTGTCATTGATGGGGGATTGTGATGAGTTATGTGTGTGTGAAGTTTGGTGGTTCTACTTTGTATATTGTACTTCAAACCACATTAAGCATTTATCACATTAACCATATTGGTTCATAAGGTGCTTTATCACATGGGTCCAGGTTAGCTTCAGACTGTGGCAGGTCCTGATCTATTCTATTAGTTAGCGTGAGTTAATTGTTTTCATGTTGTCCAATGGTAAAGTGATATCTATATTTTCTTTTCACACACAAATCCCAGGGAAGATAAAATAATGTTTCCCATCCACCCAACTTCAGGCTAAAAGCAGAGACGCAGCCAGGATGGGATGCCAGCCCAGCGCAAGGCACAGTCACACACAGTGGAGAGACGTCGCTTAGGCTAATAGTACAGACTGCAGCTGTAAGCCGAAGTAGCCCAAGGAAGCACGGGAGAACATGCAAATACCGAAGCTGCGCATTTCACCCCCTGAACCACTGAGGCGCCATGCTACACAAATCCACTTTTTGGTTTTTCCTTTATATATTTTTCCCATAAATCATGAAATTGTACTCCAAAACAATTCATATGTCACCAAGAAGCAGCCTTACACCCAGAACCAAGGCTCCAACTGGAGTTTTTCTCCTTATGTTTAAACCAAAACTCTGCTTCTCTGTCCACTGGGGGTAAAGGGTGCTTTAGTAAGATTAGCAGACCATATCAAACTTTCCAATTATGGTTTTGACACACCGCTCAGCTTGATTTTTTGAGTGGGCCAAAATTTCATCAAATAATGTTTAATTTCCAGGCCAAATCACCTTGTTCCACTGGCAGATGTGCGGGCGCTGGAAGCCTCGCACTCCCCGGACTGCATGCAGCTCCGCAGCCACACCGGTGTAACAGATGGATATCCCGAGCGGCTCGGGAAAAAGCAGCAGCAACATTATTTAACAGATAAAACGTTAACTACTAGGTAAAATAAAAGAGTCCGGAGCGACGCGCAGCTGCAGGCTGTAAACAGGTTAAATCAATTAACAAAATACCACAGTTATTTCAGACTGAGCAGGCTGTATGCCGGTCTTTTGCCGCTTCACTTTTGAACATTTTTACCATCAATTCATTTATTCCATCAACTTTTAACGTAAATGTCTATTGAAACCAATGCAATTATTCTTAATAATATTTTTTTATGCAATTGTCTGAAAAACGCCATTATAAACGTGTTCCCGTGTGCCGGTAGCCCGAACCCCCCGACACTGGATTCACGGTTAGCATTTACTTTCCCGTCACAGACTCCCTGCGTGCGGCACCGCAGCAATGACGGGGGATACAAAGGCTTCGCGCTGAATGGCAGCGACTCGGAGGCTCAAAGTGCGCCGCAGACATCAAACGCAAGACGGCTTTACCGCCGCCGGTCCTCCATATATATCAGCCAAGATTAGACACAGTACTGTAGTATACATTTCTGGACTTTTTAAGGTACATAATGAACTCTAGAACATCCCAAAGATACAAACAGTATTAATGTAACATCAATGATACAGAAATGTTCCTCAGAGTCCATTTCTGTACCTTAAAATGTACATTTACCTATAGCTACAAGGTACAATTGGCAGACTCTTGAGGGTCCAGCCTTTTAATTTTACCCTTTTTTCTGCGAGTGTATATATTACACTTAAGTGTATATGGGCAGCAAGCTCTTAAAATGTATTCTTATTGTAGATTTAAAAATCCCAAAAGTTTAGAAACTCTGAATGGAATGAACAGTGAACAGGTGCCCATAATGATAACAGGGCTGTGTATTTTCCTGAGAAAAACAGCAGGACAGGTACACCCGCCTGCATCGGTGACCTTTATGTTTTATATATTGTTACCATTCTGCCAGATCTGTAATTTACCACCTGATTTTAAGCGTTCACAGCACGCTGGTTTAAATTACAGGTAATATTGTTGTTTTATAGAAAGACAGAGTCTTAATGAAAAGCAGCCATTTTTTTTAAACACGGCCATTGGGAGAGGAGAGACATCTAAGGGCAGAGTAGACAGAGTTGCGGGCACAGTGCCACTTGGGATAAATGAAAACCTTTAGGGCGGGACTGTTTGAACAGCGGGGCAGGGGACGGGGTGGGGGTTGGCGCCAGACAAAGGTCTGGTTATCATAGAGAAGGTGGTGAATCCAATTAGACAGACACTTTGTTTTAGTGAACAAAAGATGGCCGTCGGTTGGAGATGCAGACAGACACAGCACAAATGGGACGGAAAACAGATGTCAGGCAATCCGGAACTGGGATGGGTTTGGGTTTGGGCCGTGTGACACGCTTCTACCGTCAAGTTAATCATCTGCTCAGCCTCGCAAATATTTGGTACACAGAAGCCTCTTTGTGATCTTTTGTCGACGGCCGACTTTCTTATTATCCTTGAAAGTTCCGGATGGGATCAAAGAATTTAATATCCAACGGATGACTGAGTATAGATGGCTGAGAGAGTAAGCAAACAAATTTGGAGGAAAGGTGGAGAGGGAAACGGACGGAGGCCCCAAAGAAGCGACGTGAATTGGGATAAATGAGGGGGAACGCTGATGAGATAGTCAATGGGAAGTGGAGAACATGAAAGGCGACAGATGATTTACTGAAACTGAAAGGTGCACCTTTCACCCGATGGTGAGCTATGACGCCCTTATGCTCTGCCCCCCCCCCCAAAAGGGCACCACACTACTCACGGTGCTGCTGCGTTTCCATATGTTGGTATTAAAAATATCTTAGTCCTGAATGAATACAAAATAGGACCTTGAGTAAGTCACGTGTTTTGGCATGACAGTTGTCCTCCATTGACCTTATGTGACCACACAGTCAGACTTTTCAAATGAATCACTGCTTCTCTTTGGAAGGTTACATTGTCACATATGCAGAATTACATTGTGGATTAACCAATAAAAATAAAAAATACATTTATTTTTCTCCATCTAGCTTGAAATCTTTTTTTAAAGTTTTTATTTTATTGAACAATGTATTTTGTTTTAGTCATTTTGCCAAACCGCATGTTTTTGGACTGAAGGAGGAAACTGGAGAAGCCAGAGGAAATCCGGGCAGATACAGGCAAACAGGCAAACTCCCCACACACAGAGCAGGGGGACTCAAACCCACAGTCCTAGAGGTGCATGTCACAGGCACTACCCACTCTGTCACTAGGATAATAATAATAAATAAATCATACATTTCCTGAATATAAATCGGCAGATTCACCCTATCAGGGTTCCCACATGCCATCTTTTACTGTATATGATCAACTAAAACATGCTGTTTGTTTATGCATTGGTTGCTATGTTGCACATGCCAAAGGAACACAAAAGGATCTCATTTTCAGGCTGGGAATTAGCGAACTTAGCGGCATAAATGTCATGATATAACCATATTTACAAAAAGAAAAATCATACTTGTCTGCCATAACATTGCATTTAATGGCACCGATTCGCTGGGACAAAGGAGGCTCCTGTCCTCAACTCATCACACAATCTAGGGTGTATTATTAGTCTGACAACTGCCTTATCTATGTGCCATGAAAGGGATCTAAATTGCTGTCTCGATTTATATGCAAATGAACCCCTTGTTATATATTTCGCTTAGACTCTTGTTTAGGCTATGCTTATTCCCCTGTTCTCCTAAGACGGCACTCCTTCGCATCACATACAACAAACCCAGTTCATTAGACACTGTTTTCAGCTTGCGGACACAGTGGACTGGACCAGACCGCACCTAGCTGAAACCAATAAGACCTTGAGGAGGAGGTAGTGTCTTGCTGGACTCTGCGTCCACACGAAAGACTGAGCTACCAAATCCCTGTTCCCTCGGCGTGTCTGGTTCCAAGGTTGCTCAGGCAACATCCGCAGGTGCATTTCCCAAAAGCATAGTCGCCACCGACATTAGTAACTTGCATAGTTGAAACCATGCGACTGAATGGGTCCAACTATGATATCTGCCAATGGGGGGGGGTTTGCTTCGACACACAGTGTCCACTGACACCCAAATGCCAGGTGTGTCAGCAAAAGGCTAAGCTTGTGTAAAAACCAGTTTCATTAAACCAATTTCACCCACTTACTTGCAATGATAAATTTCACTGAAGGTGGATTTCACTTGGCAGCAGTCTGGGCAGGATGCATTATAAAATGCACCATCTGATTCATGGTCAGTTCCGCGGCATCTACAGAGAAGCCCCCTTTGCTGCTGGGGAGGGCAGCTGACAGCTGCTCTGAATACTGTGCTAATTATGCCTTTATTATAAGCACCTGTTATTGGACCTCATTGGGGTTTATGCCTCATTGACCTTCCTAGTTAATGCACTCTGCAGGTCCCTGAGCCCTCGATGAATCAAACTGTGTATCTGTAATTATGTGTTCTTGCTTATATTATATTGATAGGTTTTGTAATTTCATTATTATAGAAATTCAATTTTCAAAAAAATCAGCCCTTAAACCTAATACAGCTTAATTTTCTGTTCCCTCTGAGTTCCTAATTAATTTGCCATGATTGAGAAAATAGACATATTCAAGTTTTGCACAAATTATATGTCGTCAAACAAAAATGAATAATACTTGCCATTTATCATCACGTGAGACTGAGATCCATGTCTTGCAGACAACTACGACAGGGATTGGGTTTTTGTTACAAAAACATTGCCTATGTCTGTAGGCAAAACGTGTCCAGTTTGTGTCCATGCTCGTATTGAAAATGGGGAATAGGAAAGTTACAAGATGTGAAATGATTTCATCAGTTTGTGTTCCTGAGAAAGAAAAGAATGGACCCCTTGCGATGAATTACCCTAATATACATCATCCTAAAACACTGTGTTTATTCAGAAGGCATTTGCTGTGAGTTTTGAAAGCATAATTTTTGTATACCAACAAATTACATCTTATAAATTGCAAATTCTATTTCCACTGCAGTTTTGTGAATTAGGCCTATTTCCTTTTTGACTGAAGCAGACATTAAAACATTCAAAGGCTGAGGGCTTTTTAAACAAAAATTTCCAGTTTTCCAGTTGCATCTTAAAATGCATCTTAAAAATGCACAAAATCGAGGTCTCAGCATATGTAAATCAAGATGTAAAGAGCTAAATTAAAGGAAGCAATGTAAGTAAAGATAGAAGGACTAGTGAAGTTTCTTAACAAATGTATGCGGACATGCCCTCGTTAGCCACTTTATATGGAACACTTAGCACTTGGTGGGACCCCCCATTAGGCACCCCCAGCTCATACGGGGTGGGACCCCCCCATTAGGCACCCCCAGCTCATATGGGGTTTGTTCCCCCCCATTAGGCACCCCCAGCTCGTACGAGGTGGGACCCCCCATTAGGCAACCCCAGCTCATATGGGGTTTGTTCCCCCCCATTAGGCACGCCCAACTCATATGGGGTGGGACCCCCCCAAATCTATATACCGACCATTGTAATGGTCTGTATAAACATTAAGGATGCTTGGTACTGCATTATGAAGGTATCTTTAGAGCATTATACCTGAGAGCTTCATAAGGCAGTCATAATGCACAATAGACATGGCTATATTGTGTTTTGCCTTTTTATAAAGATTTATAACCATATTTATAATGAATGTGTTCATAAATTATTAAATGCATAGCCTCACATAGAGTGTTGCATATTTTTGCTTTTTTTCATCATTCTTCAGAAAGTCTAGGCAACGTAGTGTGTGAGAATCCCATGAGGGTTGCTGTTTCTGAGATGACGGAATTGTCACGTCTCATAAAACCAAAACCAGTCACACCACGTTCAGAATCGCTTACTTCGGTACAGATAAAGAATTCAATAAAGTCTAAAAATGAGCCACTTCGTCTAACCAGCAGCTAAAGGTTGTTAGTTTAGATCTCGACAGGAACTTAAACCAGCAGGAAGACATTAGAAAAAAAGAGGGATTTTCAATTATTACTCTGCATGTTCAGCAAATTCCATATTTCAAATATTATATTTTGGGGAAAACACATCAGTGTAAATAATACACAGATTTAACCACTGACGGAATAAATTATTCCTGGGGAATAGGCTAACATGTGAACAGCCACCGGAGATGTGAGTTTAACGCTGGTGATGTATGCCATTCTCATCCTTGCTCTCACAGCTCACCTGACAGGGAACAAGCTGTGCTCCTGTGACAGCTAGCCTACAACGTGATTATCACGAGGTTATTCATCAAGTGCGACAGAAATCAAAGGATTCAGCCAGGAAGGGCCAATTACAAAACCACTACATCTCCGATGCATCATTTTACATGTGGAATTGCTGAACAGGGCAAAGAAACAAAACCTTGTTGATTCTGGTTGGCAATGGAAATGCTCTTTTCACAGGAAGTAAATATCAGTTTTTGGCCATGACGCATGAATTATTACTATTATTGTTATCCTGACACGTGTACTTCATTTTATCTCCGTTTCCAGTTTTTTTTTTTCATTTTAAGACAAAACACCATTGTTCTTGCCGCCTGTCTTCATACTGCGTGCTCATGAATACCTTTTGTTGTCTGTGAGATGAAACGTGACGTGCACATGCCGTGATGTTCCAAGTGGTGTGGCACCATCTTCTCATGCATTGATTTTCAGACATGCCCGATGCTTCTTCATCTTCCAGCTCTGGTGACGGAGCTCGATATGCTCCCCAGGAAGGTGTTTCAGAGGTTAGCGTATATCTCTGCGGTCATTGATGTTCTGAAGTACGCTTCTTTATCTAAACTTTTCACAAATTTTTCCTTGTTGTGTTTATTTCTAAGGTGCATTCTTGAAAACACCATTTAATTAAAATGGTGAAGGAGGCAGCAGACTATTTCTGGGTGAAAGTATGATCTTGCAAAGGCTCACAATCGACGTCTCTGGTGGGGCCCATTTGATAGAGCCTCTAAGTAGCAATGGATGATTCTGAGATTCTGGACTCGTCGTGAGTGGGAATCATCATCTGGTAACTCCGCAGTAGCTGGTTATGTCACCCAGCCTTGGCTTTGAATCCTTGACATCTCCCATTACTGCCCGCTGCCATGGTACTTAACCTAAACTGCTTTGGTAAGATGCTTGAATAGAGAAGATGGCTGAAAGCACTGGCTACATAGAGCCCAGAAGCCTTGGGTGATATTTTTCCATGAAGCTCCTGGATGTTCCTTCTGTGGAGATGTTCCTTCACACCAGAAGAGCTTTCTACGCATCCCTACCCAGAAGTATCAGCTTTTTATTTTCACCTCTGCTTCTGCTTCCAGTTGCTGTGGGGGGGGGGGGGGGGCGGGG
>JABFEB020000008.1:6278047-6291507 GCA_019775895.2 Stomatorhinus ivindoensis | reverse complement strand
CCACCCCCCCCCCCCCCCCCCCCCCCCCCCTTTATGGCGCCCCGGCTGTGTGTCAAGGATGTCAGGTGCTATAATTCTAGATCTTTTGCAGAAACACTAGCTTTTATTCCAGGAAAACTGGGGACCACTGTCTGCATGACACCGCCTGAAATGTTCCGTTCTTAATTGGCCTTGCTGTGATGCTGGCTGCCGGAGGATCATTCGATACGGAACCTCGCCGATGTCTGAATCGCAGGACGCTGTGAGAAAGTCCACATTCTTCACGGTAAAAAGATCCATGCCTACCCCAGACCAAGTCGACGAAGGCCGAAGCAGGATGAGGTTTCAGCTTCGCCTTTGTCTGCCGGGCACCGCAGGTGCTGCACTTTGAGACAAAGTCTCTAATGTCGCTCGTTCAGAACTCGGCCTTCCTCAGTTTTCTTCAGCTACACCTGCTCTGCCCTGTGTAGATGTGAGGAATGCCATTCGTAGTGTTTTTGACCCATTTCCATGGTAACGATGGTTCATAATGTTTTTGATCGTTTCCATGGTAACGACTGAGTGGTGCTGTGAGTCGCTTCCTTGGTAATGACTATTTCATCTCAGTAAACCGATGGGCCATTAAATCTCAGTGGGCGTGAGGTTCAGCAGGTTAGGGCCTTGTGCTTGTCAGCAAGAAGGTCAACGGTTCAAATCCCGTCCTCAGTAGAATAGTCACATGCCTGTTGGACCCTTGTGAAAGGCTCCTAAGCCCCCGCAGGGTCCCAGGGGTACTGCAGAAACAGCTGATCTGGCTCTCAAGGCCTAAGCTTCACATTCACCTGTGTTTATGTACAGTGCTCACAGAAAGTCTCGAGACGCTTGCTTAATTCCTTAAACGTGTTGTGAATTTATCAGCTTCATAACAAAAATACTTTATTCATTTGTTTACAAAAATATATAGAATCAACCAGTAGTTTTAAGTAAAACATTCATTTCAAGTAGCAATACACTGAAACTCAAATTATAATTCTAAGTGAGCTGTTCTGAGTTAAGAACGTCCTTGGCAAGCGGTCTCATTGGGTGCTTTTTAATTAGTGACACCTTTGCGATAACGTAAATCACCAAAGATTTGTCTATCCCTTTGGGCGCCAATGACTGCAACTGAAATTAATAACAAAATGGCAAGAAGAGAACTGAGTCAGTCAAAAATATTATCATACTTAATAAAAAGAAAATGTCTGTATGGGAGAAATGTGCCTGTCAATGGGCTTTTGTTATGAAACCATTACATTTGCAACATTTTTACTAAATTACTAAATTAAACAGTTCATTGTCCATTGCTGCACCTACAGTCTCTTTGTTGTATTTTGTATTGTCTGTATTACTGTATATGGTATTGTTTTTTGCACATATGCGTACCACATACGGTTGAAAAGTTGTTTTATGTATACAGTTTTCATTTGTTTAGCGTCCTGCACTGCAAGTGGGGAACTCTGGACCCAAGACTTTCACCAACTAGTTCACTTATTCAAGTGATGTGACAACAAAAGTGATGCGAATTTGATTTTTGATCTGAAGGTCCCTCGACTTGCTGTGAGCACAGTATGTGTGCGTATGCCTCAAAGGAGAGAAAGACAGGATACGTGAAAAGAAGTATTACAAGCAGATGTTCTATAAACAGCCAGTAAAACACCATTTAATTTTGTTTAATATTATCTGTGGCAATCTCTCGTTTCTCGTCCAGGCCTGTGCTTGTGAACGAGAAGACTGGAGCTCCTGGAATCTTTCGTCCAGTAAGTTGCCTGCAAAAACACATTTACAAATTCTGCCCACTCTCTCCTGGGTGACACACGTTTCACCAGGATATCCCACCACCTCTGCACTTGTTTCTCATTTTGCACCTGACAACACAGTGGAGGACTGTTGAACCAAAAGTATAAATTTGATCCGTTGTTGTTGATAGGCTCTACTGCCTATTGGTCATTCTAACGTGCATGTCTCAAACATTTTGTGACAGTCATGTTGACGACCGTGGCAGTGACCGGTTATTGTCATAGCAACCCACATCACATCACACTGGCAGCTATAGCCAACCAATAAAACAACACATATTTTTACATTTGTTCTTGATGACATCACAGCTGTAAAAGTTCCAGCCATTAGTGGCATTTCAGCAGATCTTGGAATAACATGTTTGTTTATACAAGGCCATCTGCGGCTGAAAGTAATGACTCTACGCATGTGAAAATACTGACATCACTTTATATCCCTGAAACCTCCACACTGTATCTAAACACAGTTTATGCACCACTTGAAATATATACAGCAAGATCATTCTCAGTTTTGCACAATGGTGCCAAATTTTTTAGGCATCCTTTATCCTGGCAAATTACTTCACATTTTGCTTTTGTTGACAAACTTTTAATATTTAGCTTGGTCTCCCAGCTGTTTGTTTAACCCCTGGTGGCTTAAAAAAATGCACAAAAATACCCGGTTAGCAGCAGTTCTTAGCAACCTTTGAAAAAATTGTTGTGTCATAGTTTGCAAGAGGGTTATTGCAGAACATATTAATGCCCATTATTTACATCATCCGATATTTAGATCATTCTGTGAATTTGCACTGGAGGATTGTTGGATTCCAGTGTTATTGTTATTATTGTTTTCAACCAATGTGGTGCATCAGAAGTGTTCTGCACTAATCCGGTGTGTTTTGTGTCAGTGGCACGTCTTAGGGAACCTTAGATGCTGGGTATAGAATACAGAGATATTTTATAGAAAAGGCAGTTTGTGAAAAATAAGCTGTGGTGAGTGTGATTTCTGCACGATTCCCTTAGTATTAATTTACAGGAAAAGGCAAAAATGTTCTAGAGCCCTCATGTTTTTTCCTGGTTTGTTCCACGATTAACTGCTAAATAGTCTGCTATTTATTACGAATACAAAAAAATATAGTCAAGTAACCCCATGGTCTCATAGTTCTTGATGAACTGGCTAATGTGGATGTATTTCACATAATATTTCATTAGTTATGAATTGTGCGTCCCAAAGCCATGACCTGCAGGGTCCAGATTAAAGAGGGCAGTGTCTTTAGACCAAGAGCAGTTTGCATACTTTTGCCGTTTTGTTGATTTTGCCCGTGGCTGTGCCATCAGGGCCGTGTCCTGTTCTGCGGGGCAGAAGGCGGCATTTGCCCTGCAGACATCTAGACCTTGCGGCTTACAGCGTGCCCATGGACGCCTTTGGTGTGACTGTCCCGTCAGCATGACGACGCAGACTGTTGCCGCGCCAACAGACCGTAGCTGGACCCGGTGTTTTAGCGGGTACCTAGGAAATGAAGCACCGGCCGCAATGGAGACCCGTCTCCCGTCAAAACCTCAGCGGCAACTTCGGCACCATAACTCTGGCGCTCACCTGTCAAAGGATCCACGAAAACGATACGGAAACGCCAGGTGAGGCTGGCACGTCTCAGGACTTCCAGATCCCCTTATTAAAAATGTCAAAAGCAGGGTTGGGTTTCCTCAAAAAAAAGTCGCCTCTTCATGTCGATTCTCTCCCCCTTTTAATGATGCCAGTATCGCTGCAGCGAAGTGGGGAGCCTATTCCTTACACTCAGGAGAATAATAGCCTAACATGATTACAGCCATACCATCCTAGTGGCCACAACGCGGCCGACGTTACGCATGTTAAGTGCTTTGTTAAACAAAAGCTGACATTGATGTTGCCATTGAAAGCACTCGAGTTTTCCCCGTGCCCCCCCCCGGCCCGCTAGCTAGCAGTCCACACAGGGCAAAAGGGGGAATGTAAACATTGTTGGGTCATTCAATCCCCTACATTAGAGCCCTGCTTCTGACTGGGGCCCGACATCGCATGACAATGTGACCACATTCCGCCGGCCCTCGACGGGAGGCTGATACGCGTATCCACTGATACACAATCCCGCGGAGCGCCTTTCTCCCTAACAATCGGCCACTGTCACAACTGGCCACGCCACAGTGAGCCCACCCTCTAAGAGAGGGAGAAATAATAAAATAATGTATAAAACTCACTCCGCTCCGAGCTCTTCTGTGCCCAGCTGAACGTGATGCACTGCAGGCCCACCTCCACCCTGTTCGCCCTCATTCTGAGAACATTTACCTTGTTCACCCCAAGTGTTCTGTATGAACATGTTTTGGTTGGTTCCCCTTGAAAAACTTACTGTTTACTGCAGTATATGTAGATGCCACTCAAATCCATAGGTCTTCAGATTCTGTGGAAAAATCAATGCAAGAATGGAGAGCTAATCAGCTTGTGTACCTTGCAAGAAGTCTCTTTTGGTAAATATTTTCCTTGTCTTTACAGGGTCTAGAAGGTTGTGTAGTTCTCAGTGCTCCAAAGCCATGGGCGCTTTCTCAGCATTAAATTAATGGGTGTTTGTTCTGGAACCAAACCTCACATATTCATAACGTGATGTAACGTTCCTCAACAGCACCAACAGTTCTCCCGGTCTTTCTGAGAAGTGTATCTTGACATATCTTTCAGTGTTCATGGTAAAACTGCTCCATCAACGTGTGAAGAGAAATATTTTACACTCTTGTAGAATTACGAACAAGAATCTAAGCCACTTAACTGGACGTCTACGTATGAGTCATCTTTTGATAGAGAGTTGGTGTCTCAACATGGGTTACAGTGGTTCCTCGTTAATCGAGTTACGTTCTAAAAATAACCCGCAATAGGCGAAATCCACGAAGTAGGATTCTTTATTTATAAATTAAATATTTTCGTAGTCAGAGCACTGGAAACCTGTTTACGACTTTCTAAATACGGTTTTAACATTATTAGAGCCCTCTAGACATGAAATAACACCCTTTAGTCACCATTACTTTATGACTGCTGGGCACGGAAGCAGAAACGGGGAGACGAGGAATCAGGATTGAAGGGTTTATTTGGAATCACTCCAAATGCAGGAAACAGGAACATGTAACATCAAAACGTCAATGACAGACCTGGGGTTATAGACACTGACGTGGACTTCAAACTGAATCAAATTAACCGAAAACAGCTGGTCACAATCGGGGCTGCATGTGTGGTTAATAAGAGGCGTGGCACACAAGAGGATCGGACAGGCAGGTAAGATTCTAACATTCACCAATGTTCTCTTATCTGAATTTGTTCTTAACAGAATCTACGCACACTCAAGACCGTTCGTACGCACATTTGAGTAATGATGGTTCGTTCAAAATAATCGGTTATAGCAGTTGTGTTCGTTCTACAGTTCTTAAAATGATAGTATTTGAATAATTTATAAAACAATAAAATATATCAAGGTCTGTTTCTGCGCATCAAACGCAAGCAAGGCGCGCATGCTGTGAGCCGCTTGGCACTAAAAGAGGAAATAAAACTTCAGTAATGCTGAAGTAGAAGTATTAATACAGTAAAATCCCGCTATAGTGGACTATACCACAAGTGTGTCTGCTGGAGTGTGACATGAGTAAATTTGTGTCCTGTAGTTGTGTTCTGGGCATACAGCAACTCTGGATTTAATGGACTGTTCTGCCAGGTCCTTTGAAGTCCGTTATAACTGGATCTTACTGTTACTGTTGGTAAATGCAAATAGACGCATGTAATTTAGTAGCGTAACCAGTGGATATTAAGCCCCTAAGAAGGCTGACACACGGAGAGATATCACCTTCTCTGTGAACGCTGTGTGCCAAATAAATCTAAATCATCTTCAAACTTGCGTACACTTCTCAGAGCACGATTGGTAAGCTCTTCAAGAAGTAAAAGAAATGTCATTTTGATAGCAAGGCCAATGCACAGAAACAGACCTATTTATAATCCGCATGATTGCCGTTAATACCATGAAAATAATTTTTACACTTTAAAATTACTTTTTATATTTTACTTTTATAAATCGTTCAAATACTATCATTTTAAGAACTGTAGAATGAACAAAACTGCTATAACCGATTATTTTGAACAAACTGTCATTACTCAAATGTGCGTACGGATGGTCTTGAATGTACGTAGATTCTGCTCTTAGCTAAGAACAAATAAAGATAAGGAAACGTTGGTGAATGTCCAGAATCTTCGTTAAAAAGTGCGTACGTGGGGTTTAAGAACAAATTTGTTCGTAAGAGCGGTTGGTGAATGAGGCCCAATAAGCCTAGTGATGGAAATTCGCTTTTGATTACAATCACAATGTTACTTACTTGTGACCAATGACACAAAGCTGGTGGAGGAATTAAACATCAAACTCTAGAGAAATTTCTAAGCTCTACAAATGATGTAGTTTTTAAAATATAATTAAATTTAATACAAAGGCTTTTTTTCTAGATAGTTTTCTAGAGAAGTCTTCACGGCAAATTGCTGTAATACCTAAACATCACATTATTTAAAAATAAATGCTAAAATATTAAAGATAAAATATTAAGGTAGAAAATGTAATTGAATAAAGGTGGATATTGGTAAACTGGGACAATTTTTTTGAAATGTTAGTACTACAGCGAGTACAGATATAGAATATCAACCATATCTGTCCAAGTTTATCCTTTGCCCCTAATATTCACTCTAATGGATGAATGGGTTATTAAATGATAAGCACTACATTTAAAGTTACATATATATTATATCATTATAACAAAAAAATACAAATACCTGCTGTACAACTGGGTATTACTTGCCTAAGCTATGCATTTGTTACATTAATGTATTGCAGTAATTTATTACCGATTAGGGTTGAGTCGGCACCGTACTGTATATCAGATCAGCGACTGGTACTGGTGATACCAGCCTTGGTACTGGATCATACTGGATTGAAAAGAAAATGAGTGGGATCACTCATCCCTGTTGACAGCTACTGTATTGCATATCCTTTTTTACCTCGTTGAACCAAATAGGTTCAATTTGTAGACTGAAGGTAAGCCTTGTCCACACCGGGTACCAGCCAACATGCTGACGATCCTCCGGAAAGATGTCTTCCCCATGATTCAGCTACGTTACATCGCCAAATCTTCAGATTCACAATTATGTTGAAATACGCAAAACCGTAAACATTTAACTTTGTGGGAGAAAATAGAAAAAATGAGTGTCATGCCCATGCAGTGAAAGGGAAAAGTCAGCCGGCACAGACCCCATGATGACTGGTCCCAGGGGCGAGCCGCTCTCCTTCTGCGCTGCCCCCGACCCGTTTGCAAATCGCTCTGATCTCGGGCACAAAGCCGCCTCTCACTCCCTCACAATGTAAACAACCGTCTCGATATTGTCTGAATTGGGTAGAAATACCGGGATGAGGATCTCAGCGCGACATCAAAGGCGAGATCCATGGAGCTGTCAGCTGCGCGGATATGGGGCTCTGACAAGAGAGCAGATCGGGAGCCCAGATAGAGGCACTGTAAAGCGCCTCATTCATTCATTCATTCCTGCCTGCCTCCCACAAGCACTTTCTACCTGCTGCCTCTAGAGACTGGTCGTCCCTTCGCTCTTTTCTAATGGAAGTCAAAAATCTTTTTTTATTTAATTCAGTTAATACACAAATAGGAAATATTCTCAGGATCGGTAGGGGTTTACTGAAGGGTCCAATTTTAATAAAAATTAATGAATGAATGAATGACTATGTAAATTAATTTGTGCAAATCCACCCATCCATCTATATATTTGGGGGGGGGGGGGGGGGGGCGGAAGAACTGTTTAGGGGAGCTAAAGCAAAAAGTACTGTGAACATTGAAATTCTACATCCATCCTCCACCATCAACCCAGGAATGCCCACCCCCCACCCAACAAACAGACGGTCCTTCATTGGTACATTATTGGTAGGGGTATGTGTCTACTGTCCATATCCAAATCTACACCCTTGTGTGCAGGGTCATGATTATAATTATTATCATTACTGTTGTTGTTATTATTAATTATACTTAATTGTGGTGCACCATCTAATCTGGCTCTACTGCTCTTCCACATAATTTATTTTTTCTTTTTTTGATACTGTAACAGAATATTGCGGTCTGAAGTTTTGTTCTACCCTTGCTGCATGTTTTGAGACAAGGGAGAGGCTTCTTCATTCCCATGAGGGGCTGAAAAGGGCCTTTGTTCTTGCCCTGAACACCTGGAGGGAGTTATCTCTGGCGGGTCAGCCCGTTCCCTGGGCCCTGGCACGCTGCAGCTGTGCCACAGTAGGATAAACGTTCCTGGGTCAGCAGAAGGATCCTGGGTCTCTGTGTGTGCCTGACCAGCAGCCATATGACCAGTTTGGGCTCTTAATTCGTAACCGTGCAAGCAGCTGGGCCCAACTTTCCTCGGGTCTCTGAAGTCGCTCTCTTCAGGTCTTCCTACCGCTGGCAAACGTGCGTCGAGCTGACAGTTTTCACAACCTAGTTTAAACAAGGATATAGATCTGGCAAGCTATGGGGAAACTTTAAAACGAAATGCCCATTGGTGCAAATACTTTTCTACTGATCAAAATGTAGTTTAATCTACTGATTAAACTACATTTCAACAGTGTCCAAATGGCATGATACCTCAGATTTAGTTCAGCTATACGTTCTTGTAGATGATATGCAATTATACATTATTTTCTCAACTCTTTAGCATTACATTGTCATGTTGTTATCAACAGAATAGGCCTATATACTGTCTCGCGTGCATTTTTCATCGACACACATCTGAGATATACCTAGGTTTTGCATTTGTACAAAGCATAGCATTTTAGATTTAATGTAAGTGTTTTATACTAAGTCTATACAGCCTACAATGCATCTATTTAAAAAAAACTATATTTTGGACAACATTAATAAAGTACTTATATATGTATAAACATGAAAATGATTATATTATTTATTTAGAAAAAAATTATATATATTTTTTATCCTGAATACAAATTTTAGTTGCCTTCTCAGTATCCATTAGGTACAAATGATCTTTATTAGCATTTTATATTTTTATAAATATAGGCTATTTTATTTTTATCTTTTTAAAGGTGAACAGCAGAATTAACTGTTGTTATTCTAGTTATGCTAACAGGAAAAGATTCTGCCAAGGTTTGTAGTTATGACATGAGGGATGAAGGACTCAACGCCAGGCCTCAGGAGAACAAAAGGGGCTTTATTATCAAAACAGGAGCAGGGAGACAAACAGGACTGTGAGGGGTCAAAATGGGAAGGCTGGCATTGGGAAGGGCACAAGAAACAGGAAGACTGATGTTAATGACCGGACTGGGGAACACGGGGCTGGGAAGCACTTATATACAGGACTAACGAGAGAGTGATATGATTAAGATGTTGCAGTTTATCACATTAGGATTGGGAATTATGAACAGGACACAGCTGGAAAGAAAAAAGGATGATTCTAGAGGACCAGCAGTGACCCCTGTTGGTCATACAGGGATGGAAAGGAGGGTTAGGGGAGAGTCCCCCCTGAAGTATGCACCACCATGGCATGGCCGGGATAGATGGGAGCAAAGACAAAACAGGGCACAGATGGGCCAACAGAATATACGGGACAAAAACCAGACAGGGTCAGGAACTGGGTAGAAGGGATAGAGACCAAACCTCAATGGCACTGAGAAAACAAACGACATGGTGCAGGACCAGACTACTTACAACTGACCACAGAGTGGACACCAGGCAAGACACGAGGGACAGAGCACAGAACAGGGCACACAACAAGTCCAGGGGCACAGAAAAGGCAGCAGTTACACCAGGGACCAGAAGGGCAGCAAGGGCAGCAAGCGGGACAACCACCACCACCAGGACAAGATGGACAAGTAGAGAGGCAACAGAGACAGGGCTGGAGGGCCTAAGGAGACAGCAGGGCCGGAGCATGAGTGTGCCACATGTCCCCTCGCCTCTGCAGGGTCAGCATTGCATGAACGGGAGTCTGGGAAGCTGGCACAGATGGTGTGCTCCCATCTCACCCCCCTGGGAGACAGAGACTCGGCCAGCCCTTCATCGGGGTCCCACACGATACTGCTGGCCACCGTGGGACCTGAGACTGGACTGATCTAGGCCTTTGGCTGAGGCAGGGACTCACAAAGCAGGACTAAAGGCAAAGGCAGAGGGTCCCACTTTAAGTCCTTCAAAAGAACATCTTCCGGATCAATCCCATCCAGCCTGGCAGCAGCCCTGGAGTCAACTGTTAGGCCAGTGGAGGTCGCGGAGTCAGGTGTCGGTCTGGCAGTGGCAATGGAGTTGGGCATCGGGCTGGCAGGGGCCGGCAAAGGGATTCAGGCAGCAGCAAGAAGGCCACCCAAATCATGAAGGGAGATGAGGCGGGGGCCTGCAGGACAGCAGCAGATGAAGCGATGGGACATCTAGAGGTTAGCAGGGGGCAGCTGGGGAACCTGGAGACGAACAAGGCGCAACGAGGGCACCTGTAGTGACCAATGATATTCCCTGCAGGATGGCAGATGAAGCAGAGAAGGCCGAGTAGCCCAGAACAGTGTTTCTGACTGGGGGGTGTGGTCTCACCTAGGTCCACTTTGGGCAGCATGGATGCCACGAGGTCAGTTGCGGGTGATGTGGCCTCTCTTGGGTTGGGAGCCTGGGACTAGGGTGGAGCGGCCCTCTCTGGGCCAGGTGCCTGGAACGCAGGCGGAGCGGCCCTCTCTGGGCCGGGAGCCTGGAGCATGGGTGGAACGGTCGTCTCTGGGCTGAGAGCCCGGAATGGAGGTTCTTGAGGCGCAGTAGAGGCAAGGATGGCCCTCAGGGGTGCAGTAGAGGTGAAGACAGGCTCTGGAAGTTCAGCACAAGTGAGGACAGCCTCTAGGGGTGCAGCAGAGGTGAAGAAAGGAGGAGGGGGCCCCAGTAGGCTAGACTCTGAAGGCTTAGGATGAGTGGTGGCCTCTTCCAGGCCAGGCTCTGGAGGATCAGGCAAAGTGGATCCTTGTGGGCTAGACTTTAGATGTTTAGGAAGAGTGGTGGCCTCTTCGAGGAGACTTGGATGTGGCAGCGGCTTCCCGTTGCCAACATCAGCTCGGACCTGGCTTCCTCCAGTCTCCTCTTCCAGCACCGTAACTCACTGGCAACAGCGGGACAATCCACACGCCGGGAAGCTTTGCTGGCTCGTTGGGATCGTCAGCCTCATCTGGATCACTGTCTCTAATTGGGTCAATTAGTGGATTGTCCATGAACCATGGAGGTGAGCAGGCTCAAGAAGGTTTGGGCTAAGGAAGTAGGCTGGGTGCAGAGAAGGTGGTGCTGGCAGATCTATAGGGTGTAGGGGGTTTGGGGAATAGTCACTAGGTGACTACTGGAGATGAAGGATGAAGGACGTGAGGGCAGGCATTGGGAGAACAAAAGTGGCTTTAGTATGAAAACAGGAGCAGGAATACAAACAGGACTGTGAGGGGTCAGAACAGGAAGACTCTAGAATGGGTGCAAGCAACAGGACAACTGATGTCAATAACGAGACTGGGAACCACGTATATATGGGACAAATGAGGGACCGATATGATTCAGGTGTTGACTTTAAAACATTAGGATCAGGGATTATGAACAGGACACAGCTGGGATGAAAAATGCAGAATTCCAGAGGACCAGCAGCGACCCCTGTTGGTCATAGCTGGGGATGGGCAGGAGGGGGTTGACAGTAGTAAACAACACAGGCCTATTTGTTCATAGAACTATTGTTAGAAGTTCTGCTACGATTTAATGAGATAGTCCACATAATTTGAATTATCATTATGATGTTTTGCTCTCATATTTAAGTACATTGTATTCCCATTAATAACCCTCCCTCCGAGTTGAATTTTCCATCCACCATTCCCAGTTTCCCATCGGATTCCCATTCCTTACCATCCTTGCTCTCGCTCAATCAGTCCGATTCCCCGTCTCATTATGAAGTGTTAGAAAGTTGTTCAAGTGAGAAATGAGTCCCGCGAAAGCCCGCTGTCCTAATTAAACTTTGACAAGAAGAGTGACAAGAAGCAATGGCGAGGAAACAATGCCGACAGTGTTCGAGCGTAAGCCCGGAGCTGGGAAAGGCTTTGTCCCCAGGAACAAAAGGATTTGTTTGCAAGTGTTCAACTCCATTAAACTTCATCAGAGCCAGGTGCAAACATCATCTTCATGAAGAGCAATGTGGTCCCTCACACCTTAGCACAGCTGATGAACATCTCACATTCACCCCTAATTCCTTTTCATGGACCTGATCAAAGCTACTGAGTTACAATGTAAATACTGTGCTTTAGAATAAACTTATACTCATTACTGTTATTGCAGGACTGTAAGGTCTGGCAGTAATTCAAGCGGTCCAGCAGTCGGAATCCGTGAGGCTGCGAATAAAAACGGAAATATCTTTTAAAATTTATTTGCATTATACTATCCATTGCAACTAAGTTCAACCTGGTGTATTAAATATTTCAGTTGGATTACATATAAATGGTTAAACATAGTAAGACACAAAGGCCTAAATATACTGGAAAAACCCAGTCCGATTTGGCTTGTTCGAGTAATTTGACCGTTCTACGAAAATCAGTTGTGTGAATTTATACCAACCCAAGCGTGACACGGACATGTTTTGGGGCAATTGGCTCAGGGCTGATATTTATAAAGCACCGAACCCAAGACGTTTCATGCACGAGGGAATATGGTTGTCACATTTGGTGATATCGGCTATTATGTTTCACTGCGCTGCTCCCATTTCAAGCAGGCAGTATGGGCCGGATCATTCACAATATGGGATCGTAGTAAAAAAAAGAAAAGGTTTTCGACCGTTCAAAACTTCGACCGTCCATGCAATATTATATCGAACGTAATGAACGTATCTAATACATTACCAAGAAGGGTCCCGTAACAGAGAACAAAAACATCCACCGTGATACAAATAGTAAACCTGGAAAGCCAACAATTATGTTTCACTTAAGGAAGTTATGCAGAGCAGATCAAAAAAAGTATGCTAGATGCTCATACCTTGTTACCCAGGGTGGCTTTGGGCTGTGCTCGCTATACATGAATAAAAAACAAGTGAATAAGAGTTCAAGATCAAGTTAACGGGGGCGGAGCCGCCCTGCCATGAGCAGATCTCATCCGAAGGGAGGAACTAAAATTTCCTATAAAGCCTGTCACATATTTTGCAAAGTCTAGACAATAGCACGCTGACCATTCTCAGTCCACAACACTGGCACCGAATATCCTTTGTGATCATGGCTCAGAACGGAATTATAGAAAACGGGCAGCCAAAGGGAGAAATTCCCGCACTTCCAAAACCAGTGAAAATTACTGAGGTGAAATACTGCAAGGTAAGACCTGAGATTCAGATAAGCGTCACTTAATATAATTAGTGAAGAACGTGCTGTGATTTTAATACAGAAGTAGGCTATGCATGGACGATGTGGGGTACGAGGATGTCACAGATGACTAATTGACAAATATAACTATTTTAAGTAAGGTATGAAGCTCTACTAAAACAATTTTTTTCATTCTAGAATATTGACACATTTTTTCACATTTTCTTCAGCATTACATTTAACTGTTGCGTTTGTTAAAACATGCATCCAACACACACACACACACACACACACACATATATAT
>JABFEB020000008.1:6265907-6277979 GCA_019775895.2 Stomatorhinus ivindoensis | reverse complement strand
ACACATACACTGCAGGTGTGTTTTTTACTGGTGGTTCTGATGCTGAGGCACAACAAATAAATATTATAAAACTTTTACTAGGCCTATTACTCACATATTCCACTCAGTAACGAAAACGCCTTATTCCTTGCTTATTCCTATCACTGTGCCCGCCTTCGCACCATAAACTTAATAATACTCTGTACTTTTCCTAAATGACACTTTTTCGCCGGACAGATTTTCATCAATAATGAGTGGCACTCTTCTGTAAGTGGGAAGACGTTACCAATTTACAATCCAGCGACAGGTGCGAAAATATGCGAAGTAGAGGAAGCCGATAAGGTAAAGGTTGCTATTACCGCGAATTAAAATGTGACTAAAACTAAGGTGATTAGGTATATTGCCCAATTTTAATTATGTAAGAAATGAAAAGATAACTTTAAAATTCCGTAGATGCGCTAATTAGCCTAATTTTAGTAACAAATAAGTGCAAAGGTCTGACTGGCAGAAGCTTTGGTTCGGCAGCTGGATGTAGACAAGGCGGTGCTGGCGGCGAAGGCAGCAGGTGACAGGGGCTCTGCCTGGAGGCAGATGGACGTGTCCGGCCGCGGCCGGCTACTGAACAAGCTGGCAGACCTGATGGAGAGGGACCGGGCTCTTCTCGCGGTGAGTCCACCGCGCTCGCGCACCTGTGCCCCTTTCTTCACCCTAATCTTATTTAGCGGCCTGACTCACGCATACTCACTCGCCATTCCTCTCTTTACACATCTGGACTTTTAACGGGTACTTATTTAGTTTAGATAATTCCCCCTTTTTACACTAAAACCGTTTCAGCAGCATATGTACCACTGGATATTTTGCAGACTTTGCCATTTAGGCCTATTTAAATGCAGAAGGAAACTCAACTAAACCACATCCATTATACGTGTCCTATTTTTTTGTGCAATAATGGTAAAATTGTTATAGTTACCTGATTTACCGATTGCTTATACATGTTTGTAATGCACTTATTAATCAAGACATTTACTGAGGCGCGATGGTGTAAGAGCGTGTTTTTGGCACGTCGAAGTTTTCTTGAGTTTCTCTGATGCCAACGGTTGACTTTGCTGCCGTGGACAATATCTCTGAAACATTTCCGTGTCTCACACATTTCAGACTTCACTTACTCACGACTCACCGTAAGGCCTCTTAACGCGAAATTTGTAATTAAAACCTTGTTCATATCAGTTTTCACCTCATATTTAGAGTTATATTTAAAAATTGAATCTCGCAGATGCGAGTAGGATTTAGATCTTTGCATGTGACTGTTAATCATAAACATGCCCGGCTGTACTGTATACAGGGTATCATTAGTTACGATAAATCTTGCTGCACTGGGGGAATCAGAAACAGATTTTCCGAAGATGCGACGGTATATCCATGTGTGTGTTACGCTTTTTAGTTGGTTCAACCCTTTTAGTTTGTGTACAATCTGCCTGTTTCCCGGGGATTGCTGAAAATCACTGGCATAAAATACGAGTAATGCAGTAATGCAATTTTGAATGCTTTTTCGAGGCACTTAGTAAAGTAAATAGCTTTCGACCGTCGAAGCGTGCGGTGTAGAAGTTCCCCGCTTCTCCTAGCTGGGGCATTTATTCTGATGCCTCCGAAGTGATGAAAAATCACACATCTCTATTAAAGCTTAACTCCCATGGCCATGTAAACATAGGGGCTGAATTTCGCAATGACAGATTTTGGGTGAAATGCGCCATTACAGTATAATCATTGTCATTCAGGGGCCTGCTTGTAGCGGTCAAAGTATGACTTGTCTCGAAAAGCATTCATACCTTTGTTGACTGCAACAAAAACCTGTCCTTCATAACAATACGAAATCCCAATAATCCAAAGCCTATGATTTTTTAAAATGATTTTTAAAAGTGTAATGTTCAGTACTAACGAAGCCAAACGTTTTGAAGTTTCCATACAACGAATTTTATTAATGTTAATATATACTTTGACGTTACTTTATGATTGGACCAAATATTTACGGTGCATAAACATAAGGTCACACTTTTTTAAGAGGAAGCTGAAATTAACCTTCTGTCCTAGACTCCTGGATTTTGGTAGATTCAGAACCGGCTTCAAATTCTTTTCTGTAGGCAAAGCTTCGGGCGGACCACTCTGGGCCATCGTTAGGAAGGACAGGCTGTAATTGGGTCTCTGGTTCTGCTTCATGTCTTGCTGTTATGTTTTGCTGTAAGGGGAAATTAGCTCTACTTAAAATGTCTCTAATTGCATTTTTTGAAAAGAATGAATTCCCCCAGCACATTAAAGTCTTGGCATTAGGAGCAACCATAAAACGATGTGTGTTTGCAGCATTTTATGGCGTGAGAATGAGTCAGTCACGATCTCTCGAAAAAATGCACACAGGCATGGGTTGGGGTGCACAGGGTCACATATTTCTCCCCCCCCTCAGCCCTAAAACTTTTCACGGCGAGGGCATAGAACCGGAGAGCGGGCGGTAACTCACGAATCGGTGGCCGTGCACAAGCTCAACACTTGTCTCTGTTTCAGACACTGGAGACCATGGACAGTGGGAAACCTTTCCTGCATTCCTTCCTCATCGATCTCGATGGCAGCATCAAAACTCTGAGATACTATGCCGGCTGGGCGGACAAGATTCACGGCAAAACGATGCCGGTCGGTGAGTGTGTGTGCGGCCAGCCTCTATGGATTTAGGGAGACTTAAATCACTCAGGAATTAAGGTAATTATAGCGATTATAATTTAGGCTTGTAGAATGTATACATTTCACAGTTCCTCCACGATTCAATGGTTTTATGCGTTCTCTAAAATTACAGGATGATCAAAAGACATTTGTCACCGGATTCCAGTCAGAGACAATAAAATGTATTGGCGGATGCTTACTGGGAAAGCTTAAAATAACTCTGACTAGTGGAGTCCTGTATTAACCAGCATTAATTAACCAGCAAGGGTCATTAACCATCTGATGTTGCTCCCCACTCTTGTCTATTTAATTAGTTGTCGAGGTAGTTAGTCAGTCACATTCACTGTCACATTTTTACTCTGGGTGCCAGGTGAACTTAACCTTTGCCGCCCAAGAGGGCTGGATCATCTGGAGAAATCTATGGATAATGAGTTTCAAGCAGATCCATTGTGTGAGGGAGACTCACTGTCTGTGGTGGCAGTGATGTTTGGAAATGTGAGATGGAAAGGCGGATTGAACACATCGCAGGGTCCCGGGATGCCGTATCCCTCACAGAGGATGTATGAAATGACAAGTGCTGTAAATCGCTTGTGTGACTGCAGGACAATTAGTGAGGCGTGGTCCGGTGTGGTACAAAGGGTTTCTTCTGTCGTTCGATGATACATTTCTTACGAGGCACAATGTCTCCTATGCCTGCAAGCAATTTCTGTGGGAAACTGTGCAGTTGTGTGGCGTGGAGATTCTAAGTGTCACTAGGCTCATGCGTGACATAATCGCAGTCTGTCAGAAGTCCCACCAGCACAGCGAGGTCGGCCATAGTTAGTCACAGGGGGTCTGGGTATTCCCTGGCAAAGGAGGACTAGACTGTGGATGGGGGGGGTTTATAAAGCCACCTTTTGGGGGACGTATACATTTATTTGTTTCAGCAGATACTTTTAAGCAAAGTGACATGTGGCTGCGAGAGCAGCGTCTGCCAGTCTGTGGAGCAATCAGGGTTAAGAGCCTTGCTCGAGGGTCCAGTGATGAAAATTACTCTGCCGACCGTGGGATTTGAACCAATGACCTTCCGTTCACGGCGTCCGTGGGGACGGTGCTTTAGTTACCTCCTTCCAGGCACGTTTAACCTTGGTGAACCTTTTGCGGCCTGCCGAAATTCATTGTACGTCTTAAAATTCAATGAAATGTTCTGTTGCTTTCATCTTTTATTTCTTCTTCTGTTAATTTGTTTGTGACCCATGTTTTTGCCAGATGACAATTTCATGTGTTTCACCAAACATGAGCCCGTCGGCGTGTGTGGAGCGATCATCCCGGTGAGTACAGCGTAGGCCTGGAGGCCTCCGCCCTCATCCTGCCTGCTGTGCGTGCCTCTGATGCTTGGTTCCATTTCATTCTGACAGCTTTATGGAACCATGTTTTCCACTTGTCCTCCAGGGGGCGCACTACCCAGGGAAGAAGTCACTTTCACCATAACAGAGCTGGATTATTGATAGCCATAGTTAAAAATGCATTAATTAGTTTATATCTGGAGCCTATCTACTCTTCGATAATCTGCATTCAATGAATGCTATTTAATCTGTATACCTAATATGTTTTGTTTAATGCATTAAAATTTGCTTGATATGTTTTGTGTTTCTGCCATAAAAATGACTGCGTAGATCAGCACCGGTAAGGTGGGTTCCCCATCCTATGTCAGTTCTTCTTGAGGACCAGTGTGGCCCCATAGCTGGTTACAGTCACCAGGGGGCGCTGCAGTAGCCGCTGCTCAGGCTGAGCAGTCTATTGGTGTGTTTCTCTGAGAAGGCTCTCAATGCTGTCAATGATCGCCGCATTGCTAATAGATAATCCGCAACGACAGCCCCTCCATCGACCGCCCGCAGAATGTGAATGTGTGCTAGGTTTAAACTCCGCAAGGCGTGTGACGCGATTCAGAACGGCGAGGCAAAAGCCAGCAACTAAGCGGATGGAAATGGCGAAAGATGAGGCGCCCCACACTGGTTCGTGTAATGATGTCTGTGGTGAATCCAGCCCTATCCACATCATTACACTAGACAAAGCAGGATAATGGGTCAGACAGTCACTGCCGCTATTCCATCAGGTTTCAGGGTGTTTTCATCTTAGATGTAACCCGCTCTAATCACTTGTAAACGCTTTCACCATTATGGGGATAGCATTACAAGGGCTGTACCAAAAATGGCATTTGTGTCACATTCACAGGCTGGTTAATTCCACTTTTTCTTAAGAAAAAATAGTTGCCTTGCTTGATAATGACATCTGTGACAATCTGTGATTGTTTGGGTCGGGGCACTTTTTAATCTTAACAGTGTCTAAAATATTAATGACTATTCAGGATTAGTCTGTAGAAACAGGGGTATGGTGTTTTGGCAACACAGAAACAAAACGTTGTAGTTGTCAGACATGGGAGATTATATCATAAAGATGAAATTCATACTAAACAATTATGTGTAATTACTCTAAGCGTTCTGGCATGAAGTGAAAGTGAGTCACTTGAGAGAAGTTGGATTTCCAGAGTTAAGGTCCGATCTCAGTTGCTGGAGCCGGTTAACTGTGGGAGTTAACAGTCCTCCATTGGTCTGCAAGTGACTGTCTGATCTTTGTCACTGTAGCCAGCTCACAGTGGGAGTTAACGGCCCTGCATCATTCTGCATGGGACTTTCTGAGGCCCGTCGCTACAGCCATCTCATTAAAGGCCCTACAGCAGTGTCCAGGACTGATCTTTAACCTGCTGCCACTCATTTGTGCTGAATTCACTGCCTCCACTTAATGTCTCCCATTCCTCATTCTCCTGTTCTCTCCGCCCCAAATCCCTTATCTCTCACCAACACTAAATGCCCCAGTGGAACTTCCCCCTCCTGATGTTTCTATGGAAGGTGGGACCAGCACTGTGCTGTGGTAACACCGTGGTCATCAAACCAGCCGAGCAGACGCCGCTCACTGCCCTCCACATGGGGGCGCTGATAAAGGAGGTGAGCCCCAAGCCCCAGAGACAGCACTGAAGGGTCTTAGCTCTCAGATATTCACATTCTTCTGCCCAAGTTGGGCATCATAATCCCAGCATGCTAATAATCTGTGATTATTACTCACCATATCCCACATTAAGGAACTCCAGGAGAGTTTCCTTCCTGTGGTTTTTAAACAGAATGGAGATGATGTAATGGGGCTCATGTGTCTGCTCTTTTCTGCCACGTTGAGAAAGTCCTGGTCGGTGCTGCTGTTAGTTTCTGTCTTGCTACGCTGCGTATAATGAGGACATCAATTAAGCTGAAGGCCCTGATTCTCTGCTTGCAGTCTGGCTTCCCTCCTGGGGTGGTCAACATCCTGCCAGGCTACGGGCCGACGGCAGGGGCGGCGATATCCAGTCACATGGAGGTGGACAAGGTGGCTTTTACCGGCTCTACAGAGGTACGCCCACCTTCAATAAATGCCACCAAGGCGTGTGAGGGCCGGTGACACTCCCTTTGCACTGTTAAACGCACGGGAACTGCTCTGTGCTCCCTGGCTAATCGAATGCCAACCTGATGGCGTCAAATATCAGCTAACTGCCAGCAGAGCCCCATGGCTGCCTGCTCCTTCGTGGAAGCGAATGGCCTCCTATCACAGCCATTAAAATATTAACATTGACGTGACGCTCTAAAGGAGCACCGTGAAAGTGAAGGATCACGTTAAAAGAAAAGGTTCCCTCTTCAAGGTCGGGAAATTAATCAAAGCGGCAGCGGCCAGGAGTAACCTGAAGAGAGTCACCCTGGAGCTGGGCGGAAAGAACCCCACCATCGTATTTGCCGACGCGGATTGTAAGTGAGGCGGCGCAGGGGGGGATACAGGAAGGGCCAGAGAGTCTTGAAATACGGGTGGTAGGTGGGCACAGTGAATGCTGTTGACCAGAGTGACGGGTACACATCACCAGTATGAGTATTGAGACTAAGATTTTGTTGCTGAGTACTCTGTGACTGACCCTTTATATTCAGTTCTGGCCTGGATTTTTACCCACCTGTGGCCAGGGTGGCAAACAGTAACAGATCTGCAGGGTATGTCTGTGAGGCTGTGCTTTTCGTGGTTCCCTGACCCTCCCCCCCCCCCCCCCACCACCACCACCACCACCTCAGTGCGGCTGGCTGTGGAGGAGGTGCAGAGGGGCGCCTTCTTCAACCAGGGCCAGTGCTGCACTGCAGCCTCCCGCGTCTTCGTGCAGGAGCAGATGTACGAGGAGTTCGTGCGGCTCAGCGTGGAGAGCGCCGAGCGGGTGGTGGCCGGGGACCCCATGGACCCACAGACGGCACACGGGCCACAGGTGAGTCTCTGTCCTGCCGGCGCGGCAGCTAAGCTAAGTGCTGTCAGCACGGAGCTGACATTGTCTCTGTCCTGCTGAGACAGATCGACCAGAAGCAGTTTGACAAGATCATGGATCTGATCAGGAGCGGTGAGCGAGAGGGCGCAAAACTAGAATATGGAGGCAGTCCCATGGATCGTAAAGGCCTCTTCATTCAGCCCACCATCTTCTCAGGGGTCAAAGACCACATGCGCATCGCCAAAGAAGAGGTACTCCTCCGTGTGCCCATCACAGGATGAACTCTCGATGATTCAGGCATAGCTCAGTGCTTGATAACTTCTCGGTACTTACATTAGTAAATACTTTATGAGTGTGCAATACTGCCACCTCTAGGCTGCCTATCTAAACTGCAACTTTTCGGCATATTTTCAATCCCATGTCATATTGAAATCATACAGAAGGAGCAAGCCTCGAGTTATCATGGGTTGTACATGAATGCCTGCCCCCCATAAAAAAAAGTACAAAATATACCATCACCCCTCACAATCCCCTTAAATTGTTCTGTGTAGTTTCACTCACATAACGGTTAATCTATCGACACAGGTTACTCAGATAGTGGATTCTGGTCCACATCTAGACTGAAACACAATTTAATCCAGATCATGTGATCGATCTCCTCCACTTCACGCACACACACACACACACACACACACACACTGGCTTACCTATCTAAATGGGGATTGCCCATTCATTTCTATGGGAAAAACCCTAATCCCAATCACGACACCTTTACCCCCTACCCAGCCCTAACCTTAACCATGACTAACCAATCAAAATACAAGAATTTTGGCAGTTTTACTTTTTTGATTGCATTCACAGATTTTTTTTTATAAAACTGAGGTTATCCAAATGGGGCCCCGAAGAAGTGTCCCCAAAAGTAAGGAAGATTCAGGTTTTACTGCACTTTGGGGACATTTTGGTCCCCAAATGTGATCTATGCAAACCCACCCCCACCCACACACACACTCACACACACACACACACACACACCATGATGGGATCCACTCCCTCCCCCAAAAGACTCATCTCAGCTGTACAGAAGTGTAGCAATAGGCATTAATAACAGTTATAACTGGAAACTAGTGACATCATTTTCAGCATTTTCAAAATAAACCAGGGGTGCAACAGTGTTGGTGTCAGGGTTAAATCCGCAGATTCACATTCACTGGCTAATTTCCCAGTAAGGGATCCAGTTAATTCAGGTAAAAGACCTGGATCCCAGCAGACGTAGAGTGTCACCACTGTCATTCGTACGAGACTCACAGTGGCCCATTTATCACAATCAGCTAAATGAACCTGAAGAGCAGTTGCTGGTAGCTGTGTCGTTGGTGTTTTTAGGGGTATGGTTTGGTTTGGGGTTGCGTGCTGCGTGTGATGCAGCTTTCCTGCTAGGCTGCATGCCACTTCCGGGGCGAAGGGGAGAGGGGCATTTCATATCATGTGACATCCTTCTGGCCTGTGATGTCTCTCCTGTCGTGCCCCGCCCCCTCGTTAACCTCGTGTGGAATCCCCGTGTGATCAGCCGTTTCTTATTGTTATTGATTAGTCCAATGTATTTAAGTCTGCGTTAGGTATGTTTTCCCCAGTCTGGTCATTGACGTTGTGATGTTAGTATGGTCCTGAGTGTGGTTAAGTCTGTGTAATACATTCCCTTGTTCCCCGATTCTTTGTCTCCCTGCTCCTGCTGTTCCTTCCTTCCCTGCTGTTGTACCACTGTTCATCCTGCCACCAGCACCAGCACCTGCCTGCCCCCCCATACTGAGACTCAAATATTAAAATTTGGATAGTGCAAATGAGGATTTTGCCATGTTGTTAATATGATTTCCTGTGCCGCCCCCTGGAGGATGGGCTCCCCCTTTGAGTCTGGTTCCTCCCAAGGTTTCTTCCATTTTGGGGGTTTTTCCTTCCCACTGTTGCCTCTAGCTTGCTCAATAGGGGCTTCGGGCAGGGATAACATGAAATGCTTTGAGACAATGTACTATTGTGAAAATGCACTATACAAATAAAATTTTATTGTAAATAATATTATTCTGCTTTTGCTAAGTGTCACCAACGATTCCTTTCTAACAGCCATGTAACTTTTCATGTCCCACATGCTGCTCAGGTTTTCCAGATTTTATAACCAATGAGCCACATGTTTGGAATCTGACCTCCAGCAGATTTAAAATGAAACAGCTCCACATTCTTTTTCAAGTCTGACTGCCTCTGATCACCACTCTTTCAGATCTTTGGCCCGGTGCAGTGCATATTCTCATTCAAAAGCCAGGAAGAGGCGATAGCGAGAGCGAATGGGACGCCGTACGGCCTGGCTGCTGCCGTGTTCACGCGCGATGTGGACCGGGCACTGAGCGTCTCTAGCACTCTGCAGGCTGGCACCGTCTGGTAAGTTGGTCCTGCCCGGCAAACCTGTCCTCCCGTTCAGCCACATAGTGGGTAAACGCAGTATCTACGTCTGCAGGTGTTTTTTTTAAGGTGCACCCGCTTTCTCTGCCTTTACTCTTGCAGGGTGAACTGCTACAATGCCCTTCATGCCCAGACGCCCTTCGGTGGCTACAAAATGTCAGGAAATGGAAGAGAGCTGTAAGACCACACTTCCATTGCCAATATTCCATTTCCATATATTTATCATAATAATAATCATTCATGATTGTATGCAATGGTCTCCAGTTATTGGTACCTCTCATGGAAATATTATAAAAAAACAAATAACATTACACAAACTCAAAATGCCAATATGTTTATTAATGCTTCAATGGAATCAATCAAATTATTAATCTAAATAAAAATCATTTTCACCAGTCTCACCATTAAGAGCACTCTTAAAGATTATTGAGAAATAAGTCTACCAAATTTAAACCGGGACTGAAAGCCACCTTATTCAAGTTTTAAAGAAACATTGCTTCCTGTTTCAGGGTATAAACATGAGGTAACACACTTAGAAAATCAATTCCAAAAATATTCCATTGGAATATTGATAAACTATGATCATTTTTGGAATTTTGATTTTTGAATATATCCCTTATTTGTTATTTATTATTTGTTTTTTAATAGTTTAAAAATATTTTAGTGCATTTCCAGTCAGGAATGCCAATAATTCTGGAGCGTTGTCTGTAGCAATATATAAAAGTAGAGGTAAAATATATATTTAGCAATTGTTGGTTTTTTGTGGCTATAAGACATCAGGAAATTTGTACCATGACCTGAACCATGATTACTCACAGTGAATGTCTGTAATTAGAATATAACACAAAATTTCCATAAATATTTTAATTCTAAACTCAGGAGGCCTCTGTTAGCTGTGTGGTGCTTCATCATGTAGACATTGTGTTTTCTAACAAAGCTCTTGTTTGGTTTTGCAGTGGTGAATATGCGCTGGCAGAGTACTCTGAAGTGAAAACTGTCACTATCAAGGTGGCGAAACAGGACTGAGCAAGTCGGTGTGAAAAGCTGACAGACCTGTGACCATGTGGGCACTTAGTAAGAGCGTAGTACTCACTGAGCGGACTGTGCATCCTCACCTCCACCCCTCGTCACCTCCCTGCCTCCTCGCCTGTGCCTCTCTTCACCTCCTTAAGTGCACCCCCCCAGGTCTCTGTACCTCCTCACCTTCACCCCTCCTTGCCTCACTGCCTCCTCACCATTTACCTCTGTTTCCCCTGACCTCTTTGCCTCTACCCCTCTTCACCTCTATCTGTCAGCTCTTGCTCAGGGACTCTTATGAGTATGAACCTGGTTCCGGAGCAATGTTGGGCAGACGATGGGAGTTTGCTGCTGTACAAAGAAATGACTACAGCAGCAGTTAAAATGAACTTTTTTTAAGTCTGTACAGATTTATCAACTTACAAAACAATGCTGGTGATTTTATTTATATAGATCTTACGCATGCTGAGGCCAGGATTCATACGATTGTTCTTGTTTGATCGATGCTGATCTATAAGCAGACATCAATTCATTTTTCCTTGTATTTCACAGATACTGCACATCCCATATCTATAGAGGTAGCCTTCGTCCTGTAGTCAGAATAATAACTGTTTGGATATAAGGTAAATTATATACATATACAATGTAAAATATAACCAGTGTAAAACCATATAATTGTGTTGTTTCAATATACTATGTGTCATGCATCTAAATTGACCATAAACTTGGAAGTACAGTTATGAAATGAGCAATCAGTTTTTGTCTTTTTTTGTCAAGCTTTACATTTTTTCACACATAAAAAAGTTTAAAGAGTGCATTTTATTTAATAACATTAAATAGATTTTAATATGTTGAAAGAACAGTCACAATGATGAAATATGTAATATTTCAGATGGTTTATAACCTTCTAGTTTTACTTTCAAAATGCTTATCTGTTTTTTTTTGTAGGTTTTCTTTTTAAAGTGAGGCTTCTTTTTAATATCAGTTGTTTTGGATAAAAAATTGTGCATCTTACATCTAAGCTTTTCAAATATTTTTTTAATTTAATTTCTTAAATGCTTTTGTAGATCATATATAATAGTTCACAAGAAGGGTTTGAGTAATTTAAAAGGTTGATTTATATTGTAAATCTTAACTAATTATAGAATACTCATGTGAAAAATGTTAACCAAATTGTCCAATGACTTATCTGATTACTCAATAAAGCTAGTAATTGATATTTTGTATCAATATTTAAATATGAATTAATAAAGTTACAAAACGAAAGTCAGTCATTTTCTGTATTTGATCATTTTGTTATCTTGACTAACTATTTAGATATACTTTATTTTCCCATAAACAGTCAGAATAAGTGTTTTGATCTGCTCACTGTGAACATAATACTAGTATTTATAATTACTGTAGTTATCAAGGTCACTATGTTTTGTTTATGTATTTGATGTATGAGTAACAGCCAGTAATCCCATTGAAATTTACATTACTTGGCTGTTTGTCTGTTTATAGGAGCTGGTTGGCTGCATTATGTAATAAAATATTCACCAATCTCTGTGCTCTAAGCTGCCATTTAAAACAAGGGGGCAGGTTTGATTTCAACATTTGTTGGAACCAAATCATCCCCGAAC
>JABFEB020000008.1:6203193-6223472 GCA_019775895.2 Stomatorhinus ivindoensis | reverse complement strand
GGCAGGGCTGCGTCCCACACACAACCCCCCCGGGACCCGCGGTAAATCCCCCAGGGACCCGTGGTAAATCCCCCAGGGACCCGGGGGAAACCCCCCCCCCCCCACGGAAAATGCTATGCTAATAGCAATTTTCCAAATTCAGGCAAATAACCTTTACAAAATGGTATATATTCAAAGCAATTTGGGAATTAATCTAACACAAGGCGTTACCGAGAAAAGCATTCAAAGGTTTTCAGAAATAGAACACAAAGGAACTTATTACATTTTTTTTCTTTATTACATAGAAAATCTTCCCTAGCTGGACAAGTCAAAAGCAAGAGATCAAAAACAGCCAAAGGCAGGACCATCCCAGCATGGGGAGAAATTCCCGGACCAAAAGACAAATCATATCATCCACACTCTCTCGAAGCTAACGCCATGAAGAATGCTAGTATGTCTCCTAGCAGACTTACAATCCAGCCTACGTATGGCCTGCCTAGGCTAGTCAGCACAGCTCTGTGTCCAAAAGACATCCCTCTAGTGCAAGGTGAAACCAAAAGAGGACAAACTGTGTACGCAGTCCTCACAGAGAAACACAGTTAATAAATTAGACACCAAATTATTTGCAGAAATTTATTCCAGCAATTGTGCTCAGATAAACAAAAAAAATCTAGAAACAAGTGATTTTCAGCATTATGTATTTTTTTTTAAAGGCGTAAAATCGATAGTAAATTTAAGGCCTGTAATGATAATTACAATTTGCTTTTGGAACACCCTTTTCACTGATGCATGGAGTCTTCACGCAGTGCCCTGTAAACATCCATGAAGGATTAAAGCTTTTCCAACCCCACCCCGACACACACACACACACACACACACACACACACTCATGGTACCTTCTCAGATTACATATAGATGTCATAGTTCAGCAAACATTTTTTTGTTGATACATACATCATTGTTCCCAAGCCCAATGGAATATCGAAATTTTATTTTTCATTCTTTCTTTTTAAAAACCAAAAAATGCGATTAACCCGTGACGCCAATGAGCACTTGTTAGAAAATAGTATTTCCAAAATATATTCATTTAGTTCTTTTTTAAAAAATAAATTAGGTAGTTAGAAGTCCCCAGTTACATCTAGCACAGTGCTTCACACGGTCCTTGTGGAACTGGTGTTACTGATGTGGATTTCCCGCAGCGAGGGGTCATTCTTTGCTAGCCACAGTTCGGCCAGCTGCAGAGCGGACCCGTGCGAAGACGCTTTAGAACCCAGACACATTTTGTACTGTTTTGGATCAAGGTTCGGGTCACATATGATGGGGTGGTGGACATGCACCATACCAGTGTCTGTGCTTCTGAATGGTCTGATCCCTGATTCAACAAATTTATTGAAGAGGTCCACATCCTCTAGGCCCCATCCCTGGATGGAGATATTGAAGCCTCCCACGGTCACCAAGTCCTTCGTATGCAGACAGGCTATCCCAAACCCATAGTGTCTCCACAGGCCTGTTTTGGAGGTGAATACATATTGGTTTTCACTGGATGCCTTTCCCGCATAGACAACTTTGGGGTCATACTGGCTAAAAATGATTGGAAAGTAGGTCTGTTCTCCGAGTATTGTGTTGCTCCTGCACCGATTCAAGAAATCAGCTGTAAACAGTAAGTCGACATCACAGTAGAATAGCAGGGAGTTGTCAGAGAAGCGTAATGAGCCCATTTGCAGAGCCAGAGCCCGGGAAAAATGTCCGACGACATTCATGACCTCCAGATCAGCCCGGGGGTACTTTGCTTGGTATTCTCTCATCAGCTCTGTCTGCCGTAACCTCTCTGTGCTGTTCTCCGTACTGAACAACAGGATCAGCAGCTTGACGTTTTGCTTTGGGATTAGGCAGACCTTCTCAAAGTTGGCCATGAAGCGGACAAATATCTCGTGGCGGCCCAACAGCGGCACCAGGATGTTGACCTTCTCCTCCTTTGGCTCCTTGGGTTCAGCTCCCAAGCCACCCAGCTTGAACGGCACCAACATCTTGAGGGAGTTGGAGAGGAAGGAGAGTGAGTTGGAGTCCTGGTTAATCCTGCTGGCCAGGAGAGCAGCATCAATCTCCTCATCCTCCTGGAAGTAAATCCTACTAAAGGTCTGCTGTACGTAGGCATGCCTCCTCACGGGGACAGTCATGGCCTTCCCTTTGTGCTTCTTGTACAGCAGCAGTAGGTCCAGCACATACTCTGCGCCATACATGGGATTGACTCTGCGGTAGCCATATTGAACTTCCTTGAATTCAATGACGCGACCCCTGATTTTGGCGTTGACGTTGATCATCTCCATCACCTGCATGGTTATGTCCTCCAGAGCCGACTTCTGTGAGGAGTCCATGCCTCGGCGTGGGGGCTGCTTCTCAGCGGATGAGTAGATGTACCGCCCCGTGATGAACTCCCATTCCAGGACGTCTTGGCGTTGCTGTGGGTGGAATCTCATGAAGGAGGGCGCCACCCCCAGTTGCAGGTCTTCCTTGCGCACCTCGGAACCACTGTAGCGGCCCATCTGTACAATCTCACGGTGCAGCTGGACTGTACGGTAGCGGAGCTCATCGATCTTGCGTCTCAACATGTAGCTGTGCAGCCGGTACTGATATGGCGGGTTCTTGTTAGGGTGCAGTGTGATGGCCCGGTGGATCTTGCTGTCATGCAGGTCACGGATATATCCCTTCTTGTTCAGCTCGTAGTTCTCATAGAACAGCTGCTGCATCTGGTGGGGTAAGAACAGGACGGACCTCATTATCCACAGTCATGGAGAAAAACGGGTCCTGCGTTAACGTCATAAACCACGGTGCTGAATCAGCCCTAAACCACGAAGCCACCATCATCTATCAAATCGTTAATAACCACAAGAACAAAACAATTCGTTCATTATTATAATTACGCAATATTACAGGAAGCTTGAATCTTTGCATCTTACACTGTTCGTTATGATTTCGGATCATTAAAAAGGGCCAACAAAGACTTATTACAGGGCTGGGTCACAGTCACGTATTCTAACGGGCTCGAGGAACTCCGGCGCTGCTGAAGGCTAAATATTGACAAAGAGCAAGTTTTTGGTCAGCAGTGTTGACTCAAAACCTGTCAAAGCTTTAAAAACCTAAATGTTCCCCTGGTCAGTGGGGACTAAATGTTTAAACTGTGGTGCAGCTGTTCAGGCCTCCATTGGCAGTGATTCAGCCACGGCCAATAAGGGAGCTTCTATACGCTCTACTCCCAATGAAGAAATTATTGCATGGCCAGGAATCTATTTGAGGGAGTCTACCTCATTAAGAAGGGTGAGATTTGAAGAGAGGGTTTTGGATGTTTGCCGTGGGTCTCATCTCGAGGAGAAAATGACACGCAACAAAACAGACATGAGAGGGTCAAAGTAGGCAGCCAAACCCGTGTGCAGCAGCAGGAACCGAGCGACAGCCCATCCCCCAGCCTTAAAGAGCACAGACAAACTGCATCCTTCAACCTTTAAAATTCCCCCCCCCCAGTTTGAACATGATTTTACTGCCCCCTTCCTTTAGCTCTGTGAGACACAGCAAGCAATTTTACTAGCATATAACATCTCCCACAGGCTGCCACTGATAGCACACTTGTGGAAGGTTTTTAAAAAGAAGCTGATGAAATGTAAATGGAAACATCCAGGAAACTTGGTCAAATGTTTTCTAATGGAGATATATAGAAATTACACCTGGCCTAGTATTAAGCACCGTCTCTGATGACACGTAACCAGGTAAGCTCAGTCAGCTCCAGAGCGCAGATATTCCAGCACTGCACGTTACATCGACGTGAGATAGTAGGGTTACAGTGAGGGAGTGTGGGCTGCGAAAGGCCCCCAGTCCAGGCTGTCACTCTGGACTGTTCTGTGGTCGTCCTCCATTAGCACCACACTAATTAGCTGACCCCAGGTTACAGATCGTCCGCCTGTTATTACTCATTATCACAAATATTTTAGTCGCTGCCCTGGCACAGGTCCAATCAGGGGACGTTTAGGAACATCTCCCAACCTCCCACACACGTTTGCATTCACGTCTGTGTGGGGACTGTCCATTCATTTATACAGGCAAAACCCTAATCCCAAAATTGACAACCTTAACCATAAGTAACCAAACAAAATACCAGAGACATTTTTAGTTATTTGATTGCAGTCAGATTTTGATTGGTTACTTATAGGGGGACATTCGGTCCTCACAATGTAATGCATATCTGGACTACAAATAACACACACACAGTCCTGGGCTGTGTGTCAGACGCCTGTTAGTGAGCCGGTTAGGTCTCCCCACTTACAGCATCATCCCAGTCCCAGGACTGGCAGATTAATTATGCCGTTTGTTGACAGCTTTTGGAAAACTCAAGATGTTATGATCAAACAAATTTTCTCATTTAAAAAATGACGCTACTGAAATTGGCTGAAGACAAACATTTCACACGTGCGATTGATTCCAAACTCACAGCAACAGAACATGGAGACTTTCTCCCCACAAGGGTATGTGGATTTTAGAAGCTCATCTGTGTTGTAAGGGCTGTTACGCCACTGGGGGCGTGGGGGTGTCGTCTAATCAGACAGCCTTAAAGTTAATACACTAGACTTTCCACAAGTTGCTCAACAATGAATTAAAAATGCATGGTTTTGTAATAACAGCAAGAAATGTTGGGAGGTTCTATCTGCATAAATGTTTGAATATGCACTAGTACTAAACCATTAGTCTTCAAACTTTTACAAGTCAGGGAAAAGTTTGGTGGGTAGGATTTAAAAGGCAAGAAAGGTTTTTTGACAGGCCATTTAAAAGTCAAAGAGTTATAAGCCTCTCCACCCTTCAGCGTGACACTGATCATATTCCTCACCTGCGGAGCTGGTTATTATTTTTACCATCAAAAACACTATTAAAATGGCATAAATTGCACCCTTTGAGATGCACTCGCCTCAAAGAAACTTCATTTTTGCCTCAAGGAGAAAAAAAAACAAAACCTGAGGGCTTTTCAAAATAGCTGGCAGTATTAATGCATGTGATGCTTCACAGCTCTGCCGCTCTGCCGCCAATCACAGCTCTGCCGCTCTGCAGCCAATCACAGCTCTGCCGCTCTGCAGCCAATCACAGCTCTGAATACATCATTACTACAGGACAGCAGGATATCCCTGCTCCACTGAGTTTCTAAAGCCTTCCCTCAACAATTTTCACCCATATCCCCACTGCGCAACACTACCACCCCCCCTCCAGCTGTTACAGAGCCTCTAAAATGGTCGTAACTCAGTTCTATGCAAAGCCGATTTGTGCGGTGAGTAAGCGTTTAACCGGCCAGGACAGGGAGCCAACGTCTGTATCCAAGCTAACGTTTATCATGCTGGCAGCTTAGTCACCACGGAAGAGAATTTTTAAATCTTAGACAACTTTTAAAAGCACCAAGGCCCAGCATTGTGTGTTTCGGAAATATTCCCCAGAGCTCTCACCTTCACCGCAAAAATACCGATGGGAACAAAGAAAAGAGGAAAAAAATACAAATAAATGATCCAAGAGGGTGACAAACAGTCACATAAACAAGCTCCATGCCGGAGATTCTGTCAAAACCCCATAGGAGTCACCCAGACCTGGCTTGGAAACAAGACCCAAAAATGTGCTTTAGTCAGCAAGATGTCAGCACAGGAGAGTACAGACTAATACGCACTTTCCACCAGATATTGGCGGAGGGGAGGGCAGTTAAAGTGGGCCCGAGAAAGTCAGCACATGACAAGAGAGACTACAAACCCAAGGCAGGCACCTTGCAGCTGTGCACTACCCAAGCTGACCGTGAGGCTGCTCACAGGATGATCATCTTCAGGATTCACATGGCCCTCCGCACTCGGGACGGACAGGTCTAGGGTCCGCACCCACCCCACACGGCTACACAGAGCTCAGTGCGCTGGGCCAGCATCCTAAAAATGGTGCTTATGATCTGCGTCCGTTTTTAAATTCAGGTTCATGATCGCATCAGACGTGTGGGAATAGCAGGGCGTAGCAAAGTCGCCCTTAAATGCTGGCAGTTCAAAGCTAAAGCCTCGCCGTTAAACATGCAGGTAGGCTCATTGGGAAAGCATCCGTTTTGTTGATGTTCAAAAAAAATACAAAAAAAGGCACTGGGGAAATCAAAAACAACAGCATATGCGCTGCATGGGTCAGAACCACTAGCACATCTAGCAAGCCTGCCCGATTTCAGTCTGTGTTTCATGGACATCACGACTAGGCATGTCAGAGACGCCATCCAGACAGCTGCGCCGTAAGGAAGAACTACTCCTCTGGAGAGGAAAGCGAAGCTGCGTTAAATTTACCACACAAAGCAGTGACTGCACAACAACAAACTGTATGCAAAAGTAATTGGACGAGCTATTAGCCCATATAATTGGCTCTTTTGTGGGCACATCTTGGCTGGCTGACTGGTTCTTATCTTCACTCTGTTGCCCAGCGATCCCTCAGTGCTCTGTACTCTGCTGTGACCAATGAATGCATCCAGATCAATGGGGGTTAAACAGACAACCAATAAGTACAGGTTTCAGGGTGAACGGTAGGATGTTCAGTGTGTGCAAAATGCCTGTGGGAGTTTTACTTGCACAAAAAATATTCTGAGGACATAATACAAAATGATTGGTTCAGAGAGAGAACCAATCATGTTGTAGAGGTGGGTCCAAGCAAGTACAAGAGGCCGGACCAAAACATCTGATTGGTTGGACCCACCTCCTCTACAATCTCATTAGTTCAGACATCAATCATTATTCCTTCTTCCCTCAGAACATTGTGTTACTAAAACTGTGCAAAACACAGCCGGTCACATGGTAGGGGATGCTTTTAGAAGATTGAGCACAACACAAGCCAGGGGTGATGTGCATCAGGTAGTGGGAAATCTGTAATTAAACAGATTGAGGCACACAATAGTGTGACAGAAGGTCATTTTATTCTCCAGAAGCTTTCCAAGTGATTTTCAGTTTTTACAGCTGATTGCTTTAATGAAATGCCTTGAGGTTAGTACTTTAGCATAGGCTACTTCACGGGACCTTTACGTAATGAAATATGTTTTTCATGTTGGCCAAAGAGCAGAAACTCATCAGATGCGAATGCCAATCTGACGTCACAATTTCATGCTCCTCCACTGAATGCTCATTAGGCCTGAAAGCACAGACTTGGACAAGCCATGGGTAGCACAAAAAAATGTTTAGAAGCCAGGACGTGGCCCCCAAGCCTGGGCCTCCCTCCACCCCTACCTCTGTGTTGCTATGTAATCAAAGGGACAACGGAGACCCCAGAAGGTACTTTAAGCTCAGGCAACCATTGAGAATCACAGAGGACACACATTGATACCAGATCCACCACAGTGATAACAACCCAGATTTAAGAAGAAATGGGACTGTCAAGACGCTTCTCAGCTTCTGAAGGGATTAATATCAGAGTGAAGCGGGCAGCTATTGGAAGCAGATGTGGAGAAATGAAAGGCAGACACAGGAACCGTGGTGCATGTCAGTAACGATATCACGCTCGCAGCATTCACCATGTTCGGGAACATTCACGATTGAACGCATACCAGATTGAGCTGATCAGCAGAGGGAAAAAGCATGTACTGGCCCATAGTGGGAACCAGAGGGGGATCCAGCAATGAAAGCCATAAGGCCCTCAGAATCTTTCAGCCCGCATCTTCTGGGGAGTGATGAGAGACAGGTGGGTGGGGCTTTTCATTGGACAGCTCATTGGATACCGTCCCAAGAGACCCCACAGCTACCAGAAGTGTTACTTCCCTCCTGCAACAGCAGAACGCCACTTCCGATAATAGCTAATTCAACACTTTATTTTGCAGGAGCACTACCAAGAAATGGCAAGACATTTGGGTATTTATTGGGCCAATGGAGACTGGAGAACATGTCGGGATAAAAACACAACCAGATTAGGAGTAATGCTATCAATATGCTTATAAACCAATTTACAAGAGCAAATTTGGGCTGGGGGGAGGGGGGTGTTTCCAAGCAAACATCGCTGTGGTGTTAGACTACGGCTGTGTAGAAATGTCCTTACACAGAGATGCTGGGAAGTGAAACAGCAGGATGCAGAAATAACAGCGAGTAAGGCGGGTGTGAGGGCAGGGGGGGTTGTGTCAGTCCCAGGAGGCAAGGACTGAATGGCACCCACGATCTGTCACCCGCCCAAGATGCCATGTCCCCAGAGTACGATCTTCACACAAAATGGCAAATGCTTTCGCGTCATCCAAAATATTTAGCTGAGTTAATCCATGTTAAGTAGCTACGAATGTCTTACACCTGTCTTACTGATTTACATGCTGAAAGAATGTGGCAGGGGGACATTTTACCCACATCCAAGTCACAGAAAAGCAGAGAATTACACTCGGACTTTACATGCTGCTAATTCTCACATCTGCCTTCTGCCTCCCAAAACCAGAACGTCTGTCAGGGAGAGAGGAGAGGAGAGACCTGCAGACTTGGCTCCTGTCGAGCGTGGGAGCACAGACAGCGCCGGGCTTCTGGCAGACGATGAGCACCGCAGTACCCACGCCGTGCCATTCTTCCCAGCAGCCCGGCAGATTGTGCATCATTGGCCGGCAGTCCGGGGGCGACGTCCAAACAGAGAGGGCTGGGTTTAAAACAACAGGACCTTCCTACACAAGGCTGGACGGGAATTCCTGTGCAGGCCTTTACAAAAAGGCATCATCTAAAAGCATCACGCTCTGACCATCAGCCTGGAACTACAATGTTTTTCAGGTGAAGAGAATTTCATAATGCCTGAAACATGAGGACAGGTGAAAGCGTGTGCAAGGAAATCCGAGCCCCGAATATTAAGGTCCCATTTCCCCCCCCCGATTACCCTCATATCAGCCTGGAGCTGGAGAGTACAGACCTATAACACAGCAAACACAAAGGTAAAAGCCCCCTTTATCATCCATCTGTAATTGATCCAAATGATCACTTATTTCTTTAATAAACTCAAGGGCATGTCTGTCACAAGACTGTTGAAAGATGGGTGAAAGATGGGGGTGGGGGGTAATTCTATTTAAATGGGCCATTTTAGTACTGGCCTGGAGGATGAGGGTGTCCCAGATGGGTCGGTGCCCCGCAGAGTCTTTGAATCTTTAAAGAAACGGCGCAGACACACAAATAACGGAGTCTAGTTTCAGTGGAATTAAACTCTCTAATGACAACCTGTTGATAACCGTCTCTGTACAGCTGCACAAATCTGCACTGTGATTCTGAAGGACGGATGTCAAGGTGCTGCAGTGATGCTGCAGTGATGCTGCAGTGAAGGACTGGGGGGCTGAACACTGACTGAATGAGATCTGTTTTTTGGTTATTAGAAATGAACCCAGGTTTAACACATCGGACCAGAAGATGTGGAAAGCTTGTGTAAAAACAATCACTGTCACGTACTTCAGAGGCAAAAGCTAAAACTGAATTCAATGCCAGCTAACTCATCACATGACCTCTAGTGTCATCTTATCTTCATGCAATTTAAACATTTAAAAACAAAATTCTGCATTGTTCTTTCCCAGCATCCCGCTGCTGAAATTCCATCGCCTGTTCCTGGATTTAATCCCTCACAGGAACTTCGACCGAGACCCAACAGAAATCTATCGATTTCCCAAAAGTGACACCGGAACATCCGATTGGAAGGCTGCGCTGATTTGGTGAGCGGTCGGTCCCTTGAGAGGTCTGTCCGATGCCGACGTCAAAGCCGTGTCTGTTCTCATTCAGACGGTCCAGCATGACATCCATTTTGTCTTCATACAGGGCTTGCGAAGCAAGGTCCAGTGCTGATAACGGCGACCTTCTCTTTCTGACACCGATAGACAGGCGACGGGGCGAGTTTGTGAGTGACAGAGGCAGAAATATCATATTCACGTGACAACGGACAACTTTAAGGTTAAAAAGAGATCCTTTAAACAAGCCTAAAGAATAATTTTTAAAAAGCAGCCGTGAATTGGGCCGATTAATAGGTTAGCCAGTACATAATAATATGACAACATCTCTCAATACGACTTCAGAAATTAGTATTTCGGTAGAATGGTAGGACGTGTCGAGGGGAATATGGCAAATGTGCCAAGTTATTCCTCCTGTCGGTTAGACTCCAGTTTGTATGCCAGTGAAATAAAGAAAATGAAACAAGAGCTGAGGAAGGCATTGCTGATACACCAGGCTGCCTTTGGCACAGATAATTCAATGCAGGAAAACGGCTCCAGTCCCACTAAGGCTTCAACAGCCCGCCAAGTGCCATAATTATGCAAAGTGAGCAGGAAATGGGAGCACAAATGGAAATCCACCTGTTCACATGCCAGACATGGTTCTTTAGAGGAGAGCTGCAATTGTTCATAGAGATCAGTACTGGTTCTTTACTCGGCCCTGGATGGGTATCAGCTAGATAAGGCCTGTCGGGGTAAATAATGCAACAGTGTTGAGAAAGCATTGTTAAGAGCAGCGCTGGACCTCGAGGTTACGCAAGCAGCCTTCGGAGTAGCGGCACGTGCGGCAGCATGGAATCAGGAAGACAAAACACGGCAGGTCACATGTGAAAAGTTTGCCTTGTTCATTCTCTGCTAAGTGACGCGGTGTCTGGTGTGGAGGCCATTCACAAGTCCTGGCCCCTCCCTCTCTAAAAATACACCCCCCGGCAGACAGGCTTGTCAAGGCGAACTGAGAAAGAGACTCATGGGGGCCGTGAAGGCTTTCGCTTCAGACCGATTCAGAATACAGCAACCGTCAAATCTCTCATTGATGTCAGGGCCGAGAGCGGTCCCTCACGCAGCCCTTGGTGACCCGCCCCCCCCCCCCCCCTCAGCGGACAGACATATCCTCCAGGGCCGTCCCTGCATCCTCTGACACCTCCATTGATCAAAGATCTCCAGAAGATTAAAGCCGCGTCATGGCTTGATCAAGATGGATTGAAGCGAGCCACCCATGTCCCACCCCAGTAACTCAGACCAGAATTATATCCAAGATAAACCACACAGTTGGGAGGAACCAGTCACTTCTCGGCCGCCGCCGGGTTCAGAGAAGGGCATGACTGGGAAATAAACGTGCCCCGCTAAACGACAGCCTGGCTGAAAGGCAACAAGACGCGTACCTCAGAAGACACAGAAACAGAGCAGCCAAAATCTGCAGGGACATAATCCACCCAAACAGCCTCTTCACCAGCCAGAGGCCTGCCAAGTGCTTCCCCTGCCTCTCAGAGAGAACACAGAGGCTCAGAAGGAGCTTCTAGCCTCAGATATTAATACCTGCCTGACATTTCACTCATATCCTCTCACTTTATTACAGCTGTGCTGCAGGCCTATGTATCTATCCTACAGAATAACTTCTGCATACATTTTTTTTGTTTTTTTTTACGCATTATAAATATGCCTCTCAGTGTCTTGTTGCAGTCACTGTTTACATGGTAGAGTTGACCGCCTTACACTTGAATGCAGGATACGGTCTGACTGTGTACCGTACATGTGACAAATAAAGCCTTGAACCCTTTTCTGAGAAGGACACTGGTAATTATGCCCCATGCCAGGGCACAGCATACTTGTGGAATCCTAGTGTTGGCAAAAAAACGCCCCAAAAAAAAAAAAGCGGAAGACGGCACAGGAAGGGACGTGGGTGCACTGGTGTCTGCGACAGAGTTTATACTTAACTCAAATTACTGAAAGTGAAAGGGGGGAGTGGATACTACACAGAACCTATAATCTTGCCGACCTTTTTTGCCAAAAACAATGCTAAAAATCGGAGAGCCCTGCGCTGCGCATGCATGTCGCATCCATAACTTTTGTTGAATGAAAGTGATACAGAGACGCAGATCCACACATCCGATGACCCCACAGGTAGAAGCCTGTGTAAGAATATCCTGTAAAATTAGTTGAAAACTGTATGCAGAGCCGCCCCCCCCCCCCGAATACATGAATCTGCAGGTCAGCCCTATCACCCAGCCTCTCAAACCTGTAAACCTCATTAAGCGCAAGGCTGAAAGCAGGAACACTCACTATGACCTGGTATTAAAAAGGCCTTTGAAGGTCACAATAATCACAATAATCACCTTAGATTTTATTTCACTGCAATTTCAGCCCTAGCTCCCAAATCCCTGGCAAGGAAAGGCACTGGTTTGGCTGAAGACCAAGGAAGCTACAGACTCCAGGCAGGAACATTTAAAGAGGGATAAATCTATTTATATTCACTTTTGCAAAACTTAATGGAAATCTCATGTGCATTAAATGCTGATCTCAGAACTGGAAGCTAATAAACTGTATCATCAGAGAAATGAAAGGGACTGACTTTGTCCTGGATGTGACTGGAGAATGACAGCCCTCAAATATAACCAGAAGTGAGAAAAACCACAACCAGAAATCTCACCCGAGTCCCACACCCTCAGCCCAGAGCCCCCCAGCACCAAACCATAAATGTGAGGACTTAAAGCTCTCGATGCGCTCTATCCATGCCTCGACCAAGACTGAGGTCAAACCTCTACGTCCAGATTGCCACATATAAAGAAACCACACAATATAAAAGTAGGACACTAGCCGATTTGCATAAAATAATTTAATACCCTTTTATAAGGTGTAAAATTCACTAGGGAAACAAATCATAAATGTAAAATTAAATAACCAAAATCGGGAGAAAAAAAAAGTTACAGATCTCCAAAACCCCAAAATTCACCTTCGGATTACATGGAGCAGCAGGGAGGAGTTATTAATCGCGACTTCTTTCCTATGTGGGAAGGAGCTTCTACTCGATACCCCTTGGCACACTCTGCCTTGCGCAGTGCATAGTGGAAGGCCGTCTTAAATGCAATAAGATAAATTAAAATGCGGCAAAACTGAAAGATTTTCCATTTCTTCATGACCTGCTGTTTTCATCACTCTCTTCACTTAACAAGTTCCGCCCATTGTCAGTATTTTGTTGACAAGTCGCTGTCAAAAAACACCTGCAAGACCAGGTGTTCATCCAGAACTCCTTCAACAGAGACTCATCTCCCAGAGCCAGAGGTTCATCAAAACTCCAGCTGCTGCTCCAGAAATAGCCCCGTGCATCCATCTGGACAGCTGACCCGCCCGGCCCTGAAGTCACTCTAAAACACACCTTAACCAGATGCCAATTCCACAAACCCTCGTGAGAAGCTGTTACCGGGACGCCAGGCTTTGCGGGGCTTTCGGATAATCCCCAGGGGAGGAAAGGTTCAAAAGGACTCCGAGGTGATGGCTCTAAGTAGAAGGTGTGCGAGGGGGAGAGGACAGGGATCCAACCAGACTTAATCACAGCCCGCCACGTTTGATCCTGGAGCCGGAGCTGGGCACAGGAGCAGCTACACACCCCTCCGGCACGGCAGAGATGTCCCCAGTGCTGCGTGACAGATAGGTGACAAACCCACAACCCAATGCTCACTTTCTCCAGGGATGGATTAAGACTCAATGATCAAGGTGTTCATTGGATTAGCTAATGTTCAGAACAGAACCACGTTTCTTTGTATGTTTATTACATCTTGAAAATTGTACCAACCACTGCAACGTTCTCCCAGAATGACTCCTCGAACATCCATACCCACCCAAAAAAAATCTTAGGTACATGCTAAACTTTCATAGATTAATCTTAGATTAATCAGGTGAGGAATGCATCAGTACCTACAGAGTCAGGGCACGAAGCGAGTGGTACAGGCTGGAATGTACCATTATGCACCAGTGGGGGTTTAACAGAAAAACCATTTTGATGTGGCCCTTAAAATCTCTTACAGAGTGGACAGGCGTCCAAAAAGCAGGCAAAAGACTTATGCCACATATTTATGAGGGGAAAAGGCATGTGGAGACAGGCCACGGTGGGGGCTATGGGGGGGGGGGCTGGTCCACAGAGGGCGACGTAGCCAGACCGTACCATTATCCCTGAGTACCCTCAGCAATGCAGGCAGCCACCTTGCAGTAAGACGTAAACAAAACGACACGCACGATCAAGGCCCCGCTCGTCAGATTAAAGGAAAGCTATAGCCTGAAATTTACTGATTACTGTATCAATTCAGCTGCACAGAAACTAAACAGATTACCAGGATAAAATGCTGGGTTCCATTTGGGAAGTCAAGACATGATAGACACCAGCAAAATCAAAGAACCCAAAAGAGAGAGAGAGATATCGATCCACCCCCCCCCCACCCCCATGGTTATGAAGCTGCCTACAGTAAATACTGGCTGGGTGAAAAGCACTAAACTCTCACCTTGCTCCCTCATCAGGCCTCAGTAATCAGTGTAATACAATCCAAGTCATGTGACCAGATGTACTGAAAACTTACAATTTAATCCACTTTTAAAATTTATCATAGGTTTCACATACATACTTGGTAAAAAAACTACTTTGTCATTCGTGAAATTATCTGTATGTAGCTAACTTGTCAAGGGCAGTCAATGAATCATCGCATTAGCTAAATCACTACTGACACTTAACATGCTATTTAGCCATTACACAAAAAAGGGAATAAGACTGACACTGATTTGGGGCCATAACTAACACAGACTGCTAACATACACACAAGCAGAGGACTATACCTGGAAAGAAAGATGCCTCCCAACTTGCGTAATGCAGCATATTAGCTAAATCCAAACTATCCATCCATCCTTTTATGCAGGACAGGATTTCAGTCAGCCTGAAGTTCATCAGGCAGCAAGGGTATGAGGCAGAGAGGGGTGCACATGCACACGCACACGCACACGCACACGCGCACAAATGGGTTCCCTGGCCAACGATGCTAGACTCTGGGTTAACATGCCATTAGTTCATACTTTAAGAAATCTCCGTACACAAACATTATACTGCTCACAGCTGACATGCATGAAAGGATATTTTCCAGAATTATGAAGAAAAAGAAGATGGAGATTAACACTCCTTCTGCTACCAGCTCACAAGGCACCAGCTCACAAGGCACCAGCTCACAAGGCACCAGCGACAACCTTCAAGATAGCGACTGCCCAACAGATGAGGACGTCCAGGCTACACGCTCCGCGCCAAAGCTTCCCTCCGGGTGACATTTTCACGTGGATCACGGCACGTGCGCCTCTGCACGTTTGAACAGAAACTCGCCACTGTGGCTGTTTAGCAAAGGCTCACATCAAGAGTTTTTTGGGCAACGGAACCTTCACGGAATTACAACAAAAATGCATCAATTTTAGAAGCTTCATAGCAACTGAATTTATGATGGTATGCTGCCAGAATAACCAAAAGCATTTCTTGAGACTTCAAACATGGTTATGTAAACGGATGATTGTGAAATCAGAGATAACTAAAAAGGGAAGGTATTTACTGCTTAACTGCAGACTGAATTCACACCGCCACGGAAATGTTGCCTAATGACATCGCACAGGAAAGTTCGGTACAGCAAGCGCAACACACTCCACCTCGTGATCAAATCTAATCTCTAATCAGCAGGCTTGCGGGCTCTTCTGGTCATTTTGAAAGACTACTTGGCATGTCAGAACTTTGACATGCTGTGACGGAGCAGACTTCACACTCCCGCCCGTCGTCCCTTTAGAATCCCTTTAACTAGTTGCTGAAAAGCAAAGGTCGGCCGAGCAGGGAAGCAAAGCGTGATGGAAAGCCACACATTCCTGGGAGCTTCCGGACCCAGAATAACCTGCTATTCTTAGAATTCAGTGACAAGGAACTTTCCAGTAGGAAGAGGCGAAGGGATGCAACTAAATGGAAAGATGGCTAACTTACAAAGAACCCCCCTTGGTCTTCCTAAGTGGATGGGAAATTAATATCTGATTTTCTGTAATCTTTACATAGAGGTACCATACTGAGTGTGACTGGTGGAGCAAACAAGGGAGGTCCATTTACAGACCTAAGGAGTGCAGTCACCCACACTGCAGGATGATTATAATGTGGGACCAGGATGCACATGGGAAAGCAATCCCCCCCCCCCCCGGGGACACCCTGTTGGTTAATGTGTGTCCACAAGAGAAGAGCTCATTGGGGCTAAGCATTCAGTCCCGCTGCATATTCCACAATAATGGGTGTCCATTAAAGCAAGCGGGGGCACCGACTGCCCACAGCAAGTTACCCACAGTCATGCTCCCCAGACACATCATGCACCAACGTGCGCAAAGGAGAACATGGGGAGGCAACTAAGGATCGACTTAGAACCAAGTGTCTCGAAAACGCAAAGATCCACAGAGTACAGCCCACAGACGAAAGAGCCTGTGTTTGCAGAGAGCGCCGTGCAGGCCAGTGGAGCATCTACAGACTGGAGGGAGGGGCTGTGTGTTTCTTGATTCCTTCTGCTTCAAGAAAGATGCGGGGACTGGGAGCAGGACCCCGGCCCACGGCCTGTGGCACTTGGCACACACCAAAACTCCAGAATCACAGTATGGCTCCTCAAACACCATCTGGAGGACTTACCCATCCACACGACCTAAACACCAGGCAAACGCTGCACGTTTGGGGGAGCGCCTGGTCCGAGCGCCGACAGCAGCAGAAGCTATGGGACTCTGTCCAGCAGCAGAAGCCCAGAAGAGTCTGCAAATCCATAGAATGCAATAAAACCGAGAAACCAGCCCAACCATAAAAATCCAAGCCAGGGTGGCAGCTTTTCAAATGTGGACAGGAGCGTTATTATACCACGGGGGTAATATGGAGAAGGCCGTCATTCCCAAAATGACCGTGCCTGATTACTTTATCATACGCTTCTGAACACATCTGTACATGGTTTCGCTGCACAATGGCTGGTCTTGATTCTCTGAGCTCCCCCACCACACTCCATTATCAACTCCTCTCCAAGATGGGCAACCCCCCCTCCCCCCCCCACACTTGGCGATGCGGATCTCGACAGACGGAGAAGCTCACAGCACACTGATTGTCTGTCCTTCCGAATAGTACAGCGCTCGTGGGGGCTAAGAATAAGAAATAAGGCAGTCAGACACGCCGCTGTGGCTCAAGGGAGCATCTTTGTCTCCAGTCTGCAGGCAGACATGTTAAACAGCCTATTTTTAGAGTTTGTCTTCCAAGGATCCTTCACAGATAATTGGATATTTCGCACAGCGGAATGCTGGGAGTGTACGGCTCATGCAGGATTTCCCGGGGGCAAAGTGGGTCTCCCATAAACCCAAGGGCCATCTGGCTACCCCCCCCTCATTGCTTAGACACCGAATGCAAACAGCTGTGTGTTTACGTCACGTCACAAAATCGCAATGAGACGTATGGCCGCGGTGACATTTCATAAAACCATGCCAGTCTTTACTTAAACTACATCCATGTGCACCAACTTCAGGAACACAAGTTTCACATGTAGTGTTCATTTTCTTACACATTTGCCAAGTGTATACCAAAGGTTATAGAACTCACCCTTAAGAAGGGTGGAAACCAGCAATTAACTTCTCTTTTTCCAACGGGAACAAGATATTGGGTTTCTCTCGTGGCATAATTTATCTGCCAAAAGAACCCTGTATTAATATGCTGAAGCTCATCTACCAGAGACCTTTGCGCAGCGTTGTTCAGTGGCGAGTTCATGTGCAATTCAGTTCCCGTTTTACTAATCGCTGTTCCCGGAAGCCTCGACTTAATCTAGTCTCAAGTTTGGCGGAAACAGCACTGACATCGCTGAAATTAACTCGACTCAGAAACAACTGCGAAAGTGCTTCTGTATATTGAAGATAGAAACTGATAAACACTGCCAAGTAGTACTGTGCAGTACAACAATGTTAGAGTGGTTGCCAATCATCTTGCTAACGGTAGTGTGGTTGATCATATCTTCCCCTACGGGTCACCTTCGGGAGCCATCCTTAAGTGCCAGGTGTGTGTCAGACAGGTCAGCATCCCGAGTGCTGACGCTGAACTCACAGCAGGCAAGCTTGACAGTTAGGTACGTGAAAAGGATGCAGTGTCAACCGTTTGGACGTTTCTCGCTACAATAAGCAAGAGATGTAAGCTGTCGGAAAACTGTTTCTGCGATAAAACGCAAGCAACATGCCCCATTACTTAAAACACCTTATTTTACAATATACTTGCCTTATTATTACGATTGCACTTTTATTTAAGCAATAGAAATACGTTATAGTTCCTATTGTTGATTAAATGTATATATTCTGTTCCGTCTGTCAAAATGAATTATGTCCTGCATCAAAAGTGGTGTGAACGTCCCAGCTTTACTTAATAAGCACATTTAAATAACTGAATCCCATTTTATAACAAGATAATGCTGCAACACACTGTTATTATTCAGGGATCTTCAAAATTTTGCAGGGATAAGGAATTTTGAATTTTTCATTAACGAGGTAAAGTTTCAAAAAACACCGTGGTATTGATTTTAGGTCATATCGCCCAGCCCTACTCCCCGGCTTATAGGGGGTGTGCAAGGGCACTGAGACCGTAGCAGCAGACACACAGATTTCCCATATGCTGAGGGTCGAGAGAGACGCTCCACGGACCGGAACGCGATCGCTAGGGCTCAGCGGCCAAGGCGACGCTTCAAGGCCCTCGTCGCGAACGAGCTCCCGGCGTCACACGTGGGCCACTTCTGCCAGCTGGTGCGACACGCTCAGCTACAGCCCTCATGCCCCCGGGGAGCCGGAGAAGGAAAAAGAGAAAAAAGAAAACCTGTGTGATCCGAGGAGGTCCGGCTATGGGTGCCGTCTAGCAGCAGAATGAGGCACGGAAGCAGCTAATTTAAACAAAATGTCAGAGTCGTTGACATTCAGGAGGCACCCTGGAGAGAATCCTGGTGGTCTGGGGAAGCAGCCTTCCCCACTGCCCTGTTCGACAGGCGAAACGCTTACAATGTGTTAAGTCAATCAGGAAACCTGTCTCCGGGTGGTCAGATTTCAGCTTGAAAAATCAGGACATTCAAATTAAAAGCATGAAAGTGAGACTTAAACAGTGCTGCTGGGAGAAGTGAAGTGGTTTTTTAGAAAAAGTGACAGAGGTCGCAGGTGGGTAATGGTGTAACCCCCCCCCCCCCCCAAGGTAAAATTACAGGGGAAATACTGAGGAGTGCAAGAAAAAAAGCTAATGAAATGGCAATAAGTTGGAAGCAGCCGGTTTGGACATCAGAAACACCAGGGGCCACGCAGGAGAGCGACGGCACACTCTCCGAGTCCCTGTCCGTCTTCCCGCTCTGTCGCTTGCTGGTGGTCCGAGGTCACAGAAAGGACACGGGAACGGCGGCCTGGCCACCCTGAGCCAGGTCTAGCGTCACACCATTACACGTAGCCTGTGTTCTGCTCTGGCTCTCAGCCAAACCTGGAAACTGCGGGGCGAGGTCAAAATTCAGATTTAATTCCAAAATCCAGCAGCAAACGAGGTCAACCTGTAGTCCTGGTACATGCAGACGCTACTGGACCAAGCCATTCCTGCTCGGATCAGGACCTAGGAGAACGTGTCTGGGAAAAACCCCCCACCTACGGCTTTACCCTCCCGCGGGATTTCAGGCAGCCCTCACTAAAGGCGCCCTCCCCCCTCCCACTGCCGGCCAGTCGGCACCATACATTACATGGCGTCTGATCCTTCCTTTGCTTTGATAGTCTTCAAGTACATCTGTGTTTGGGTTTCATCCAACAAGATGAATTGGACTACAAATTAAGTTGCCGAGACCAGAGAACGTTCTTCTGCGGCTATTTGGACACCTTGCGGTAAACACTGACAGACACTGTGTCCCTGCTCCATTCCCAGTGGAGATGGGGGACGCAAGACTGGTCTGTACTGTCGAGAGGGTGGCCAAAGCATGGACCCCCTACCCTCCTCACACATGTGCGAGCAGGAACAGCCCCCCCACCCCACCCCACCCCCACAATCAATCAATCTTTTTCATGAACACTGCCGCCGTCCACTGGCCGGGGTGACACCTCCCGATGTTGCTGACTGAGCAGCTAATCACCCAAGCCAGCTCAGTATTGCCAGCTGAGTGTTTAAACAGCACCCAGGAACAGCCCATTAAAGCAGCTGGAACAGATCATGGGAATAAGGGCACGCGGACGTCGCAGCGGCGGCCAAACGGAGGTCCGGGGTCTGACCTAGAAGTGTAGATTCCCACAACATACAAATGTCATCTCTCGAGTGTGAGGGAACAGATGGGGGTCACACCCTCTGACAGGCTACACCCCTCTGCCGCCCGACGCTCACCAAGGTAACGTGCAGGTGGGCTAACCAACCAAACAGTGAAAACCGCACACCTGGGAAACTAGGTACCATTTAAGGGTTAATGACCCAGTAGGTGTCTCTCTCTCTGTGTCTCTCTCTCTCTGTCTCTCTCTCTCTGTCTCTCTCTCTCTGTCTCTCTCTCTCTGTCTCTCTCTCTCTGTCTCT
>JABFEB020000008.1:6184274-6196459 GCA_019775895.2 Stomatorhinus ivindoensis | reverse complement strand
GCCTCCAGCCGGTCGCCCTTGACGTAGACATCGTCGTCCGCCCGCATGAACCACTCGAACTGCTCCAGGTAGTGGTCGTGCATGTACTTGAGCATCATGAAGGACTTCTTCTGTGGCGGGTACGAGTCGTCCACGTTCTTCAGCGTCACGATGGGGATGGGGATGGAGGTGTCAGAGCCCTCACTGGAGAAGAACTCCACCCTCCCCGGGATGGTCTGGGCCCATGTCCTGCATGGGCACACGCAACGTATTAACCAAAAAAAAAAAGTCAAGAGTACAGTTTAAGTCGACATCTGAACCATTAAAAGTAAAAAAATTTAAATGAATTCTGCAGAAATTAATGTGTCATCAATAACTGATACAGAAACCTTCTAAAGGAATTAAAGGTACACTCAGCATCCATATTTCATTATCAGTGAACCACAAGACCAACAATAAATTTCAGGCTACTAGAGATATCAAATTAGATTCAACAAACCCCAGCTTTGACCGGTCGGCTGCCTCGAGGTTGTTTTGTAGGAATACAGAATAGCCCAGTAGCTCCGCAGATGGCAGCTCTCGCTTTCTCCTGCAGTAAACGCATTAAGGTCTCCCCGAAGGCTGTCTGCACAAAGCGATGTCGCTGTATGGGCACCGCGCTTTGTTCCCAGAGCAATACTTAATCTCACAGAACTCTCCTTAAGGCCTCCTCTATAAGGAGTCTGGGCCGAGCTGAAGTCAGCTGTGAATGATATTAGTATTAAGACACGGCATCCATTTCCACGTGCGTAATTACTTGCGATCCTGACGCCCAGACTGTGCAGGAAACCAGCTAAACAAACACACACTTTTGTCAGTTGTTCACCGATATGGAAATTCTGAAGGATTCTAATAACCGATATATTTTCCTCTAATATAGCCAATACTGATAACCCCAGAGTGGTGGGGGTGGGGGAGATTGGGTATATGAAAATCGCCACTGCTGATTGGCATGACGACGTTACATCGTCTTTTATTCTTAGGAAAATGGCCAGGTTTAAAGCCCGTCTTGCGGCCGAAGGAGTCCCGTTTCCTGACGGGTCATGCAGCCTTTAAACCAACACGGGACTCGATCTCTCGCGCATTTTCAAAACCACACAATCGATCCCCATGCGTTTCAATACTTGTACTACAGAGAATGGCTGATCATCCAACGCAAAATTCGCCTTTATTTTTATAGTTATGCAACTACCTTACTTTTAGCTGTGGGGCTGTTCACTTTGAATTCCTACATAAGTTTTATTATCGGTCGACAATATCGGTCAAGACTGACACAGACCAATACCTATGTCACGATTGTTAACAAATACCATGCGATGCCTGTATGTTAACGGATACATCCTGCATCTCTAGCCGTATTTAACGAAGATGGTGAAAGTATTCTGTAGAAAGACGGTAACTAACCACACAACGCATGGCGTAAAAACACCTTTGTGATATACAAGTCACCATATATATGGGCTACTTGCGGATTCTGGTACTACAGGACATTTAACAATAGACTGACCTTCATTAGTCCCGGTAAACCTGGAAACGCTCCAACACCAAGTAGCCAATAGATGGATCTGCGTGTATCCTGCTGACTTATTAAATTTGTATGTCAATCACTTCTCTCATATGGACCAATTTAAAAAAAACTCTGCGTCTCAGAGAGCAAGAACAATTATAACCATCGGAGTAAGTAACCCCCATTTATTCATATCAAGTTATTCAACAGTTCCATCACTCTTCACTGTGTCAATGTGCCTATTTGAACCCATAGTCTGCTGACATGCTGTAAGAAGGGGTTTCTCTGCAGGCTCCAGACACTGGACAACCAGATGAAGAATGAGGACCTAGGGAGAGAGCAGCAGCGCTGGACGGGTCAGGGGGGCAACGATCCAAGTCAAGCCGAACCAATGAACATAAATGACAGCTAAACCGAACCGGCTGAGAGACCGGGTAACGGCAAAACGGGACCTGTCAACCAACAAGTTCGCCTCACACAATAAAACCGAGAACAAAGTAAAAGAGCCACGTTTTTTATTTTTAAGTCGTCCATCTAATTTTTTTTAAAGGCTGGATCAGACACCCCCCGCTCAAAAGATCGACACTGAAACAAAACAGAGAAGGGGAGGACACCCCTGGATCGGGACCGGGAGCGTACCTGTGAGCCGCTACAGCCCGGCTGTTCAGGTACTTCTGGGCGGTCATGACTCCGATGAAGAGGAAGCCGGAGGCGGCGAGCGGCTTGGCGGCGTCCCGCTCATCCCCGCGGAGCCCGTCGACCCAGTGCACCCTGGCCACGCCGCGCATCCCGCAGCCGCCGGCGCCCGCCTTGCGGTTGTGAGCCGCCTTCTTCAGCTCCGTGGCCCTGGGTAAAATGAGCCTGGAAGCCAGGATGAAGCCGAGGATCAGACCTAGCAGCACACTGAACCACGCTCTTCGGCTTCGACCTGCCATTGCCCACAACTTAACCAACTGGCGTCCCTGAATGATACGACGCGGCAGCCTCCCGATAAGTCGGCTCGTCCGTAGCCTGCCGCCGCTCCTGATGGGGTCCGCTGCCTACGTAGCAACACGCCCGTCTCCATACAACCACCACCTAGAGCGTCCGCCTCATGTCACTCCTCCGATCATTAAGCGGAGAGCTAAATTCAGTGACAGAGCTCAGAAAAATGCGATCGGGATCGTAACGCTCTTAATCTCAGGAACAACCCCTCCATTCCTACCGCCTACATTGCCATAGTAAGAACATCACGGTTGCCTTACAGCAACGCGGCTTTAACCGTGAAGTTTGACCCAATAAGGTCACCGTTACATGCCTCTGATTGGCTACTTACCGTCATGACGTCTCTACACAATCCCTCCCCGCGAAGACAATTCTTTAAGTCCGTAGCACATTTTATATGATTTAACGTTTAAGACAGTTCATACTGACAATGGAGCATATGAAGAATGCAGTTCTTACATGAAAAGAGACGACAGCCAAAGGATGCGGAGCACCTTACCGTTACTTGAGACCGGCTTTATGTTATGGCATTGAATTCCAAATAGGCTACATCTCCAGATACATTTTAGTGTCACGAACAGCATTCTCGATTTCAAAACTGGTCGATGAACTATTTATACATAAAAACATAAATTCTGTTTAAAGACGTCGGCAAATATGACAGAATTACACAAATTAAATCGTAAATAAATGCCAATTCGTACAAAGCCAGTTACGGCAAAAAAAAATTACAACACACCACTGCCGCCTAGCGACCTTAACTGTCCAGTATATTGTGCCAATAAACCACTACATTCATGAACTGTTTTTACACGAGTCAAGAGATGTTATCGGTCAACTTCCAATCATCACGAACAATTATTTTTTTTAAAATTCAGACATGGTACCAAATGCTTTGTGAAACAACTTTTTATTACAACATTTTTTTCTCCATACAGTTCAGGGGTAGGGAGCAGTTTATCATGGAACTATACACACGCACACGCAAGTGCAGCAGACATGCATAAAAGGAAATGATCCTTCAGCATCTGCAGAATCAACTTCTTTCAACTACTTGCATGAATTCAATAATTCTGAGGCAACATTCACACGCTCCTCACACCATACAGGTATTGCTTGCTCTAATACATTATGCTCGATTCCTTCAACAGACATTTCAGGAAGTATGGGAGGGGAATCGAACACACAATTCCTCTGAAAAAAAATCAGCCATCCTCACTGGCAAAGCAGCCATTTATAAGGAAGGCTTCATTGGAAGCTGTCAGTCTCGAAAGGTCACCCAGCGTGTTCCTCATTCAGATGCTCAGAAGCCAAAAATATCTAAGTTTACAATCAGGAGCACTGTTCACTTGCTCCAGTTATATGCATCACAGTCTTATCTGTGCCAAGACAAAGGGATTAGAAATGCCAACTGCTTAATATGCAATTTCTAAGACAAACAAGTGACATACACAAACCTGCTTGAGAAGTAACAAAAGTACATTTAAAGCAAAGAAGAATCTTCAAAAGGTTCTAATTCATTCCAATACAGTTCAGAAATTACAACTAATGACAGGTGTGGCATCCAGTTATCTGGTTAAGCAAGACTAGTTTGGAAAATCAGCATAGGGCCCATTCTGATGGCTGGCAGCTTAATTTCAGTTGACCTTTGTGTGCTCTGGAGCCAGGTCAGAGGTCACTCTTGCAGTGGCACTCTGACCTCCTTTAACCTCACCCACCAGACGTGGGGCCTCTTCTTCCGGATCGCCAAGAACAGCTTCCTCCACCTTCACCAGTCATGGGATTGTATCCTGCAACATAGCATTGATGTTAATATAGCCAGTACTCTAAAGAATTGCTGGGTGTTTCCCAATCCGGTCCTCAGGGGAGCCACAGACAGTCCACATTTTTGCTCCCTCCCAGCTACCGAAGCAAAACTGTGGACTGTCTGGCAAGAAGCAAAAACATGGAATGGCTGTGGGTGTCCAAGGATCGGATTGGGAAACACTGCCTTAAAGCAGTGATTTCCAATTCAGTCCTCGGGGAACCCCAGCAGTCCATGTTTTTGCTTCCTCTCAGCTCTCAGCACACCTGTACCAGGTATTTGGTGGTCCTGATTGGCTGGGAGCTGGGAGGGAGCAAAAACGTGGACAGTCCGGGGTTCCCCGAGGACTAGGTTGGGAAACACTGCCTTAGAGGGTTAGGGTTAGAGACTGCAGGGATGGGTACTTACCACTTCGTAACGGTTTCAAATTCCTCTTTGATTTGACTTCCATCGATGAGCTGGATCCTTCATTATTCTGCAACATTTCATTAGGCATTTTTAAATGTACCCATTATCCAAAGATTTGGTACATTTTACATCAAGTGTAAACAGCTGACCACTGGCACAATTTCTTGCACATCTTGTAGGTTTTAAACATGGTAGTATCTCTGTCCAGCACCTTCAACACTAGTCCAGAAGCACTTTATAAATCAAAGCAGAAACAAGCTCTTACGTCTGCAGCCTCTGCACTGCTCTTGTAACTCCTCCCTTCCTTCATGCTGTCCCACATTTCAATTTTCTGTTTTCTTTTGTCTTCATCAGCCTAAAAGAAATACCATTTTATACCTAGAAACATTAATCTGACCAATCTGGGTAATGACTAGCATATTCATGCAGCATACATTTACTTTTTGCAGAGGAAGGAAGCAGGTTCATAAAGTTTGGAGAGCCAAATAAAAGATTTGAGCTAAGAAAAGAACTTGTCCAGCACATTTGTGAAATATGTCAAACATGCACGCAATTGTAAAGGTGATCTAGCTGCCGATGAATAGAAAATTGAATCCCTTATGAAAAAGCAGGTGACCATACACACTTTCTGCTTCCTCTCTTTGTACTGCTCAGCTTTGGCATCCAACTCGTCCTGCATCCTTTGACGCGATGCTTCCAGAGCCTCCTGGCGTCTCACCACAGAAGTAGCATCTGGGAGGACAAAAGTACCATGTTTAAATTACGCATCACCCACAGATGAAAGACAGAAAGTGCCTTTTATAAGTACAAAACGGACCATTCACATTTTCCGGGGAGAATCTGCTTGGTGAGTGGTTTGGTCTCCGCTTCCTAAACTCCTGGATGAGCAGGAAGACGCCTACACAGATGAACAGGAGGTACCAGCCATACTCGGCGAGAAAGGCTCCCACTGTGGACACACATACAATGCAATACATTTACATTACGATACATAATTTCAGAAAAACTGCACAAACGGTGGGTTGTTCAGGGAGTTACAAATCCATGCTCACGTTTCAAATGCCGGAGTTACGTGGTAATCCTGTTAATTGGTGACAAGCGCGTTCACGTACTAATGTTTACGTCTTCTTGCAAATGTGTGATGGCAGATTCATCAATTTAGGAAAAGTGAAATAAAAGTGTAAATATTCATAACTGCCCATGCATATACTTCAGGTTAGTTGAAGATCGATATTTTTTTCATAAGGGATTCAATTATATATTCATCACCTGCTAGATAACCTTTACAACTGCATGCATGTTTGAAATATTTTAGAAACGTACAGAACAAGTCCTTTTCTTACCGCACCTGACGAACAATAAACTTGATTCTGAACCTGCTTTCGTCCTACAAAAATAAGTGATTGTATGCTGCCTGAACACGCTAGTCACCAGTAAACAGGAGCACCCTTTGAGCAACAACATCCGGTTATATACAGAGTAATTATACCTTTTGGCCCCATAATTGCAATTGTTGTAATGACTCTGCTATCTGATATTTACATGTGCGTCGATTTGGACACAAGCTTCTGCTTAATAAGTAAATACAAATGACATGCAATGACTGAAAGTGACAGTGTCGCGCGGTGGATTTATGCAGTGCCAGGGCCAGACATTAAGACTTTACTCATGAAAATGTTGTTATCCATGATATCAGGCGGCTAAAAATACTGGCCATTTAGTAAAGCACATAGTAACTTGCAAGAGCTTTCCCGGCGTGTCGTTAGCATTAAAAGTAACTTTTTCATAGTTAGTTTCGGTTTCTTGGCCTGATAACTAGGCCTTGTTCTCATCAGCTAACAGTGTAGCATTTAGCACGCATTCACACGGCACAAAGAAAGACACATATAAATCCCGAAGGTAGACGTAGTGCTTTAAGGCGACTAAATAGCAAAGCGAGTCCGCGAGTAAGCCCTTCGGGGCCAGCGTGTGGATGCCCGGGCCTGCATCGGATAGAATACCCGTTTGGAGTAAGAAGCTCAGATCCTGGTTTTCCAAAGTCGTCTCTGTACGGATATTTGTAAGCGTCTCATCAGTATCCATTTCAAAAAACAATAATAATAATAATAAAAATTAAACCCCGACAGGGAGGGGTAGGTGCAGTAATTGTTTTGTAGCCGTCGAGCTGTTTTCCTCCAGCTGTCAAACGAACCCCGCTCCTCAGCCAATCATAGAGGGCGGTGACGTGGCGCGATCAGAAGGCACGAAGACGTCGCCCCGCAAGCTGACGTCAAGGCGCTTGTACGTATATACGTACGTTCGCCATCAAATTGTGATCTAGGACTGGGGTTCCCAACCTTTTTCATGTTAGAGCTCCCCCAAGAGACATGCTGCAGGCTGAGGACCCACTACCCTCCCCATTCAAAAAATGACATATGCATATCTTATCGACTACTATATAGTCCTATTACCTGTTAAGTGTATGTAATAAAACTATATAAAATAAGCCGCTTTCCTTTTTCAAAATACTGTGTGTGTGTGTGTGTGTGTGTGTGTGTGTGTGTGTATGTGTAAATTTCCCCTCCAGCAACCCCCCCATCAGGTAGGGCTTCCTTTAATGTTTTAGATTTTTTTTAACTTTTCTTTTCAGTGGGCTTTTAGGCAATTATGCACAGTTTAATAATAACAAGAAAATTGTATGTTCTGATTCTACTTTTTATGTATTCAATTAATATTTTGTAATTAAATTTCCATGCTATTTTTTTCAGTGAAATGAAAAATTAAATAATTGTTTAATTGAATTAAATTGTGATGGAAATGAAAGAATTGCATTGAATCAATTCCTCAATAATCATAATCAAAGTGAATGGCCTTGGCGCCAATGATTTACATCCCTAATTATTATATTAATTAATTATTCATGATGAATGATGTAATCCTAGTCACATCCATATATACACTATATGAACAACATTATTAGGACACGTGGCCATTACACCTACAGGAACCTTTATGACATCCCATTCTAAATCCATAGGCATCAATATGGAGTTGCTCCCCCCTTTGCAGCTATAACAGCTGCCGCTCTTCTGGGAAGGCTTTCCACAAGATTTTGGAGTGTGTATGTGGGAATTTTTGCCCATTCATCCAGAAGAGCATTTGTGAGGTCACCCACTGCTGTTGGATGTGAAGGCCTGGCTCACAATCTCTGTTCTAGCTCATCCCAAAGGTGTTCAGTGTGGTTGAGATCAGGCCTCTGTGCGGCCAGTCAAGTTCTTGCACACCAACGTTACCCAACTATTCTTTGGACCTTGCATTTTGCACTGGAGAACAGTGATGCTTGAACAGAAAAAGGCTTTCCTCATATTGTTCCCACAATGCTGGAAGGATAGAGTTGTCCAAAATGTCTTGGGATGCTAAAATATTTAGAGTTCCCTTCCCTGGAACTTAGGGGCCCAGTCCAACCTCTGAAAAACAACCCCATACAATTATTCCTCCTCTACCAAACTTTACAGTAGACACAATGCAGTCAGGCAGGTAATGTTCTCCTGGCATCTGCCAAACCCAGACTCATCCGTCACACTGCCAGACAGAGAAGCGTGATTAGTCACTCCACAGAACACATTTCCACTGCTCCAGAGTGCAGTGACGGCGTGTTTTACGCCACTCTCGCATACAGCTGCTCGGCCATGGAAGCCAATTCCATGAAGCTCCTGGTGCAGAACTTTCATGCTGGAGTTAATACCAGATGAAGTTTGGAACTCTGCTGCTATCGAGTCAACAGAGTGTTGGTGACTTTTACACACTGAGCAATCATGCTCTGTTACTTTACATAGTCTGCCACTCTGTGACTGAGTGTCCGTTGTTCCTAAATGCTTCCACTTTGTAATAATACCACTTACCATTGACGACGAAGTATCTGTACTAGTGGCCAAAATTGTGGAAACGCTTCCAAGTTTTAGACTTCATTCCACTGTTGCTCCAGTAACTTGTTTAATTGTTCAATGTATATTTGCAAAATCATTGTATCAGTTTTGCAAAAAATGTGTTTTGGAAACTTCCTCAAAGATCACCCTTATAAGACAAAACACAATGCAGCTTTATATCTGCACAAATATTTGTGTATGCTGGCTGGAAGCTCTTGAGAAAACATTCTTTTAAGGTCACAGCAGAGAAATAGGTGTCCATGACTCATCTTAAGACTTGGGTGGAAGGCAAAGACTTGTTTGTACACGTCAGCAGCCAAGCAGTGCGGAGGCATGGGGCTGATAAAGTGACAGCAGGAATGACGTTAAAACGGAATTGCCCTTGTGTCTCAGATAGTAGCTGATTGTGTTATCTGCGTTATCACACTCAGTTCTGGTTAAGAGAAAGGCAGAAATAACAGGAACTGGTAGGGACCTGGGGTTTTAAGTCTGCCATTCTAGATGTAGAGCAAAACAGAGTGTGATTATGATATTATGTGGGTGAAACACAAATTAGTCTATAAGGTATGACGGTGCTAACCAGACACTGTTCCTGGGCGTGGATTTTAAACAGATAGATAACCAAAGGCCCCACAAGAGCCCAAGCTCATATAAGAGATACGCTGAACCATCTGGCTGTCAGCAAAAAAAAAAAAAATGATAGAATGGAGGTCTGGAGTCAGCCTTGCTAAGGGTCACTCGAAACAGCATGGGTAATCATCTCATAGTTATGTGCTGGCAATGATAGAGAGGAACACCCACTAAAAACCATGCTATCAGGCTTGTTCTAGGAAGAGAACCAAGAACGGGTGAGTCTGACCTTTTAATCAAGGTCTTGCTGTCCAAGAAAAAACTCAGCAGGAGACCCCAAGGTTACAGTGACGGTGGGGAGGTACCTTACTGCTGATAGGCTGATAGAAAATGAATCACGTATTACATTATAACCCAAACTTATCATTATTGTTATTATTATCATTATTATTATTATTATTAACCTTTGCATGTACAGACAGTCCCTTTCTGGTGAATACACAGTCTCTGAGAGTTCTATAAGGATGTGAGGAAGGGGTACCTACTCACCCCCCTACCGCCCCCACACACACACACAAAAGTTTGGGCACCGTGTTCATGGACCAGTGTGAGAAACACAATTTACTGTCACAGTGTCAGGTTTGGCCACTCTACCACTCCCGAGTCATTTGGCGGGTTGTAAAAGGTAACGTCAGACCCATAATCCGACATTTCAACTGGAGAAGTCAGTCGCACATTCCAATATGTGAGCTAGTGCATAAATTCACCGCTACCTAAATTCGCGCTACCTGTGCGTGACTCACAAACTGTCATCCAGAATTATCACGCTTTCACTATATGCAACGTTATGGCGCCCTCTAGCGTTATTCATTTACGTTGATGTGACTTACCTGTCCAACGAGTATGCATGCTTGTTCAGTGGTAATACACATACGTTCATAACATACCGTGCATATAAAAATGAAATGTATATATTACGAAAAAATTATAAGTAACCTTTATAAGTAAAAATGAAGAAAAGATAAATTAATTCAAAAATGGAAAAAAGTTTTCTATGCATATACCACCCCAATTCCAATGAAGTTGGGATGTTGTGTAAAACATAAATAAAAAGTTATAAAATAATTACACAAACAGTTAATACAATATTTTGCAAATCCCCTTTAACCTATATGCAAGTGAATGCACTACAAATACAAGATGTTGAACATGACAAATGTTCAAACTGATAAACTTAATTGTTTTTTTTTCTTCAAATCTTCGCTCATTTTGAATTTGATGCATGCAACACGTTCCAAAAAAACTTGGACGGGCATGTTTACCCCTGTGTTATATCACCTTTCCTTTTAACAACACTCAATAAGTGTTTTGAAACTGAGGACACTAATTACCGAAGCTGTGTAGGTGGAATTCTTTCCCATTCTTGCTTGATGTACAACTTCAGTTGCTCAACAGTCTGGGGTCTCCATTGTCATATTTTGTGCTTCATGACGTGCCACACATTTTTAATGGGATACAGGTCTGGACTGCAGGCAGGTCAGTCTAGTACCCGCACTCATTTACTACCAAGCTACACTGTTGTAACACATGCAGAATGTAGCTTCTCATTGCCTTGTTGAAATAAGCAGGGACGTCCCTGAAAAAGACGTTGCTTGGATGGCAGCACATGTTGCTCCAAAACCTGTATGCACCTTTCAGCATTAATGGTGCCTTCACAGATATGCAAGTTACCCAAGCCATGGGCACTAACACACCCCCATACCATCGCAGATGCTGGCTTTTGAACTTTGTGCTAATAACAATACGGACGGCCCTTTTCCTTTTTGGCTCGGAGGACACGACGTCCATGATTTCCAAAAACAATTTGAATTGTGGACTCGTCAGACCACAGCACACTTTTCCACTTGGCGTCGGTCCATCTCAGATGAGCTTGGGCCCAGAGAAGCCAGCGGTGTTTCTGGGTGTTCATGATATATGACTTTTGCTTTGCATGGTAGACTTTTAACTTGCACTTCTAGATGTAGCGACGACCTGTGTTAACTGACAATGGTTTTCTGAAGAATTCCTGAGCCCACGTGGTAATATCCTTTACAGAATGATGTCAGTATTTAATTCAGTGCTGCCTGAAGGATCGAAGGTCACGGGCACTCAATGTTGGTATTCGGCCTTGCCGCTTACGTGCAGAGATTTCTCCAGATTCTCTGAATCTTTTGATAATATTATGGACAGTAGATGATGAAATCCTTAGATTCCTTGCAATTGTACGTTGTGAAACATTTTTAAACTGCTGGACTTTTTGCCCACGCAGTTGTTCACAGAGTGGTGAACCTCAGAGTGGTGGACCTCACCCCATCCTTGCTCATGAACGACTGAACCTTTTTGGGATGCTCCTTTTATACCCAATCATGACAAACACCTGTTTACATTAACATTAAATATCTTGTCTATGTAGTGTATTCAGTTGAATATAGGTTGAAAAGGATTTGCAAATCATTGTATTCTGTTTTTAATTAACATTTTACACAACATCCCAACTTCATTGGAATTGGGGTTGTAATATTCCGCCTTCACACTGGCGTGGGTTAGGGTTAGGCTGTAATGTACACTTGCATGTCAAATTGCTTTGTCGTTTCCTATCTAGACCTTTTTGTATAAAATACAAACCATTTAACCATGTGTGCAAAGTAACCACAGTACACTGGGAGCATCACCTATTTGTTTTTTTTGCCAGTTCCTGCGATGTTTTAGCAAGATGAAAAGTATTCCTGTTTAACGGCCAAATCTGGATTAACGGCCAAATCTGGATTAACCGAAACCGTGTGTGCCAATTCTGTGAATGGAATGGGTCACTGCAGTATATGCAACTACAGAATATGAACATGAAATCATTTGTGCGGTGAGGGTACAAACTGGAAGTACACATGCTAGTTAATTACCTGCTTATCTGGCACCAAAATATGCTGTAGGGGTCACTTTTTAAACCCCCCCC